>JBAMCM010000644.1:0-12431 GCA_037075145.1 Scaptodrosophila latifasciaeformis | reverse complement strand
TTTGAAGAATGATTTGAAATTTGAATTCCTTCTTGGAACTTGTTCTTCATCGAATTAGTCAAATTCTGAATCGGCCTCGGTTTCTGTGTCAAAGGCCAGTATTTTGTAGAATATTGAGAGCCATGTTAGAACTTGTTCCTCAAGAAATTAGTCAAATTCTTAATTTCCCCCATTTCTTTCTCCCCATTTTCCAAAAAAAATTGAATCTAAATGTGAAACTTGTTCCTCGACGAAATACTCAAATTATGGATTGGCCTCGATTCCTAACGCAAAGACAGGCATTTTAAAGAACATTGAAGTCCGCATATTAAAGAATAATGAAACTTGTTCCTCAACGAATTAGCTAAACTCCGAATTGGCCTAGATTTCTGACTCAAAAGTCCGCATTTTACAAAATGTTAAGAACACTTTTTCCTTGAAGAATTATTCAAATTCTGAATTCGCTTTTGGAAATTGTTCCTCATCGAATTAGTAAAATTCTGAATCGGCCTCGGTCTCTGGGTCAAAGGCCAGATTTCTAACTCTAAACCCCGGATTTTTAAGAATTTTAAGCGCACTTTTTCTTTGAAGAATTATTCAAATTTTGAATTCACTCTGGGAACTTGTTCCTCGTCTAATTAGTGAAATTCTGAATCGGCCTCGGATTGTGGGTTAAGGGTCAGTATATTTTAGAAATTTGAGAACCTTGTTGGAACTTGTTCCTCAAAAAATTAGTGAAATTCTGAATCGGCCTAGATTACTGACTCAAAAGTCCGCATTTTAAAGAATTTTAAGGGCACTTATTCTTTGAAGAATGATTTAAAATCTGAATTCCTTCTTGGAACTTGTTCTTCATCGAATTAGTCAAATTCTGAATCGGCCTCGGTTTCTGTGTGAAAGGTCAGTATTTTGTAGAATATTGTGAGCCATGTAGGAACTTGTTCTTCACAGAATTAGTCAAATTCTAAATTGGCTCAGATTTCTGGCTCAGCATTTTCAACAAAGAATTGAATCTAAATGTGAAACTTGTTCCTCGACGAAATACTCAAATCATGGATTGGCCTCGATTCCTAACTCAAAGGCAGGCATTTTAAAGAACATTGAAGTCCGCATTTTAATGAATGATGGAACTTGTTCCTCAACGAATTAGCTAAACTCCGAATCGGCCTAGATTTCTAACTCAAAAGTCCGCATTTTAAAGAATTTTAAGGGCACTTTTTCTTAGAAGAATTATTCAATTTTTGAATTCACGCTTGGAACTTCTCCCCCGTCGAATTAGTGAAATTCTGATTCGGCCTCGGTTTCTGGGTCAAAGGCGATTTTCTTTTAATTTAAGGATTTTCTTTGAAGAATATTCAAATTTAATTCTTTAATTATGAAATTTAATCGGCCTCGGTTTCTGGGTCAAGTCAGTATTTTGTAAAATATTGTGAGCCTTGTAGGAACTTGTTCTTCAAAGAATTAGTCAAATTCTGAATCGGCCTAGATTTCTGACTCAAAATCCGCATTTTAAAAATTTAACATTTTCTTAAGCAAATAACTTTTGGAACTTGTTCTCAGAACAATCCTCTTCCAACCCCTTTAAAATTCCTTTTCTTTAAGAAATCAAAAATCCTCTGGAACTTTTCCTCGTCAATTAAAATCTAATCGCCATTTCGACTCAAACCCGCATTTTAACAAATTATAAGGGCACTTTTTCTTTGAAGAATTATTCAAATTTTGAATTCACTCTGGAACTCGTCAATCTAGTGAAATTCTGAATCGGCCTCGGTTTCTGGGTCAAAGGTCAGTACTTTTTAGAAATTTAAGAACCTTGCTGGAACTTGTTCCTCAAAAAATTAGTGAAATTCTGAATCGGCCTAGATTACTGACTCAAAAGTCCGCATTTTAAAGAATTTTAAGGGCACTTATTCTTTGAAGAATGATTTAAAATCTGAATTCCTTCTTGGAACTTGTTCTTCATCGAATTAGTCAAATTCTGAATCGGCCTCGGTTTCTGTGTCAAAGGCCAGTATTTTGTAGAATATTGAGAGCCCTGTTAGAACTTGTTCCTCAAGGAATTAGTCAAATTCTTAATTGGCCACGATTTCTGGCTCAGCATTTTCAAAAAAGAATTGAATCTAAATGTGAAACTTGTTTCTCGACGAAATACTCAAATTATGGATTGGCCTCGATTCCTAACTCAAAGGCAGGCATTTTAAAGAACATTGAAGTCCGCATATTAAAGAATGATGGAACTTGTTCCTCAACGAATTAGCTAAACTCCGAATTGGCCTAGATTTCTGACTCAAAAGTCCGCATTTTACAAAATGTTAAGAACACTTTTTCCTTGAAGAATTATTCAAATTCTGAATTCGCTTTTGGAAATTGTTCCTCATCGAATTAGTAAAATTCTGAATCGGCCTCGGTCTCTGGGTCAAAGGCCAGATTTCTAACTCTAAACCCCGGATTTTTAAGAATTTTAAGCGCACTTTTTCTTTGAAGAATTATTCAAATTTTGAATTCACTCTGGGAACTTGTTCCTCGTCTAATTAGTGAAATTCTGAATCGGCCTCGGTTTCTGGGTTAAAGGTCAGTATTTTTTAGAAATTTGAGAACCTTGTTGGAACTTGTTCCTCAAAAAATTAGTGAAATTCTGAATCGGCCTAGATTACTGACTCAAAAGTCCGCATTTTAAAGAATTTTAAAGGCACTTATTCTTTGAAGAATGATTTAAAATCTGAATTCCTTCTTGGAACTTGTTCTTCATCGAATTAGTCAAATTCTGAATCGGCCTCGGTTTCTGTGTCAAAGGCCAGTATTTTGTAGAATATTGAGAGCCATGTTAGAACTTGTTCCTCACGGAATTAGTCAAATTCTAAATTGGCTCAGATTTCTGGCTCAGCATTTTCAACAAAGAATTGAATCTAAATGTGAAACTTGTTCCTCGACGAAATACTCAAATCATGGATTGGCCTCGATTCCTAACTCAAAGGCAGGCATTTTAAAGAACATTGAAGTCCGCATTTTAATGAATGATGGAACTTGTTCCTCAACGAATTAGCTAAACTCCGAATCGGCCTAGATTTCTAACTCAAAAGTCCGCATTTTAAAGAATTTTAAGGGCACTTTTTCTTAGAAGAATTATTCAATTTTTGAATTCACGCTTGGAACTTCTTCCCCGTCGAATTAGTGAAATTCTGATTCGGCCTCGGTTTCTGGGTCAAAGGTCAGTATTTTGTAGAATATTGTGAGCCATGTAGGAACTTGTTCTTCACAGAATTAGTCAAATTCTGAATCGGCTCAGATTTCTGACTCAAAAACCTCGAATTTTGAAGAATGTTAAGGGCACTTATTCTTTGAAGAATGATTCAAAATCAAAATTCTTTCTTGGAATTTGATGCTCATCGAATTAGTGAAATTCTGAATCGGCCTCGGTTTCTGTGTCAAAGGTCAGTATTTTTTAGAAATTTAAGAACCTTGCTGGAACTTGTTCCTCAAAAAATTAGTGAAATTCTGAATCGGCCTACATTACTGACTCAAAAGTCCGCATTTTAAAGAATTTTAAGGGCACTTATTCTTTGAAGAATGATTTAAAATCTGAATTCCTTCTTGGAACTTGTTCTTCATCGAATTAGTCAAATTCTGAATCGGCCTCGGTTTCTGTGTCAAAGGCCAGTATTTTGTAGAATATTGAGAGCCCTGTTAGAACTTGTTCCTCAAGGAATTAGTCAAATTCTTAATTGGCCACGATTCCTGGCTCAGCATTTTCAAAAAAAATTGAATCTAAATGTGAAACTTGTTCCTCGACGAAATACTCAAATCATGGATTGGCCTCGATTCCTAACTCAAAGGCAGGCATTTTAAAGAACATTGAAGTCCGCATATTAAAGAATGATGGAACTTGTTCCTCAACGAATTAGCTAAACTCCGAATTGGCCTAGATTTCTGACTCAAAAGTCCGAATTTTAAAGAATTTTAATGGCACTTTTTCTTTGAAGAATTATTCAAAATTTGAATTCACTCTGGGAACTTGTTCCTCGTCTAATTAGTGAAATTCTGAATCGCCTCGGTTTCTGGGTCAAAGATCAGTATTTTGTAAAATATTGTGAGCCTTAAACTTGTTCCTCAAAGAATTAGTCAAATTCTAATCGCCTAGATTTCTGACTCAAAAGTCCGCATTTTAAAGAATTTTAAGCACTTTTTCCTTGAAGAATATTCAAATTCTGAATTCACTTTTGGAACTTGTTCCTCATCGAATTAGTAAAATTCTGAATCGGCCGGTCTCGCACTACCCCGATTTAAGAATTAAGCACTTTTTTTTGAAGAAATTCAAATTTTGAATTCACTCTGGGAACTTGTTCCTCGTCGAATTAGTGAAATTCTAATCGCCCCTTTTAATACCTTTTCTTTGAAAATATTCAAATTTAATTCTACTCTATTATGAAATTCTAATCGGCCTCGGTTTCTGGGTCAAAGGTCAGTAATATTTAGAAATTTGAGAACCTTGCTGGAACTTGTTCCTCAAAAAATTAGTGAAATTCTGAATCGGCCTAGATTACTGACTCAAAAGTCCGCATTTTAAAGAATTTTAAGGGCACTTATTCTTTGAAGAATGATTTAAAATCTGAATTCCTTCTTGGAACTTGTTCTTCATCGAATTAGTCAAATTCTGAATCGGCCTCGGTTTCTGTGTCAAAGGCCAGTATTTTGTAGAATATTGAGAGCCATGTTAGAACTTGTTCCTCAAGAAATTAGTCAAATTCTTAATTGGCCACGATTCCTGGCTCAGCATTTTCAAAAAAGAATTGAATCTAAATGTGAAACTTGTTCCTCGACGAAATACTCAAATTATGGATTGGCCTCGATTCCTAACGCAAAGACAGGCATTTTAAAGAACATTGAAGTCCGCATATTAAAGAATGAAACTTGTTCCTCAACGAATTAGCTAAACTCCGAATTGGCCTAGATTTCTGACTCAAAAGTCCGCATTTTACAAAATGTTAAGAACACTTTTTCTTGAAGAATTATTCAAATTCTGAATTCGCTTTTGGAAATTGTTCCTCATCGAATTAGTAAAATTCTGAATCGGCCTCGGTCTCTGGGTCAAAGGCCAGATTTCTAACTCTAAACCCCGGATTTTTAAGAATTTTAAGCGCACTTTTTCTTTGAAGAATTATTCAAATTTTGAATTCACTCTGGGAACTTGTTCCTCGTCTAATTAGTGAAATTCTGAATCGGCCTCGGATTGTGGGTTAAGGGTCAGTATTTTTTAGAAATTTGAGAACCTTGTTGGAACTTGTTCCTCAAAAAATTAGTGAAATTCTGAATCGGCCTAGATTACTGACTCAAAAGTCCGCATTTTAAAGAATTTTAAAGGCACTTATTCTTTGAAGAATGATTTAAAATCTGAATTCCTTCTTGGAACTTGTTCTTCATCGAATTAGTCAAATTCTGAATCGGCCTCGGTTTCTGTGTCAAAGGCCAGTATTTTGTAGAATAAGAAGAATTGTTCTCACGGAATAGTCAAATTCTTAATTGGCCACGATTTCTGGCTCAGCATTTTCAACAAAGAATTGAATCTAAATGTGAAACTTGTTCCTCGACGAAATACTCAAATCATGGATTGGCCTCGATTCCTAACTCAAAGGCAGGCATTTTAAAGAACATTGAAGTCCGCATTTTAATGAATGATGGAACTTGTTCCTCAACGAATTAGCTAAACTCCGAATCGGCCTAGATTTCTAACTCAAAAGTCCGCATTTTAAAGAATTTTAAGGGCACTTTTTCTTAGAAGAATTATTCAATTTTTGAATTCACGCTTGGAACTTCTTCCCCGTCGAATTAGTGAAATTCTGATTCGGCCTCGGTTTCTGGGTCAAAGGTCAGTATTTTGTAGAATATTGTGAGCCATGTAGGAACTTGTTCTTCACAGAATTAGTCAAATTCTGAATCGGCTCAGATTTCTGACTCAAAAACCTCGAATTTTGAAGAATGTTAAGGGCACTTATTCTTTGAAGAATGATTCAAAATCAAAATTCTCTCTTGGAACTTGATGCTCGTCGAATTAGTGAAATTCTGAATCGGCCTCGGTTTCTGGGTCAAAGATCAGTATTTTTAAAATACCTAACTTTCCTCAAAAATTAGAAATTCACCCTAATTTCTGACTCAAAATCCGCATTTTAAAGAATTAACATTCTTGAAGAATTCAAATAACAACTTGTCCTCACGAATTAGTAAAATTCTGAATCGGCTCGGTTCCACAACATTTCAAAAAAAATTAATCATTCTCAACTTTTTTCCTTTCTTTGATTTCTTTAATTCTTTAACTATTAGTGAAATTTAATCGGCCTCGGTTTCTGGGTCAAAGGTCAGTATTTTTTAGAAATTTAAGAACCTTGCTGGAACTTGTTCCTCAAAAAATTAGTGAAATTCTGAATCGGCCTAGATTACTGACTCAAAAGTCCGCATTTTAAAGAATTTTAAGGGCACTTATTCTTTGAAGAATGATTTAAAATTTGAATTCCTTCTTGGAACTTGTTCTTCATCGAATTAGTCAAGTTCTGAATCGGCCTCGGTTTCTGTGTCAAAGGCCAGTATTTTGTAGAATATTGAGAGCCATGTTAGAACTTGTTCCTCAAGAAATTAGTCAAATTCTTAATTGGCCACGATTCCTGGCTCAGCATTTTCAAAAAAGAATTGAATCTAAATGTGAAACTTGTTCCTCGACGAAATACTCAAATTATGGATTGGCCTCGATTCCTAACGCAAAGACAGGCATTTTAAAGAACATTGAAGTCCGCATTTTAATGAATGATGGAACTTGTTCCTCAACGAATTAGCTAAACTCCGAATTGGCCTAGATTTCTGACTCAAAAGTCCGCATTTTACAAAATGTTAAGAACACTTTTTCCTTGAAGAATTATTCAAATTCTGAATTCGCTTTTGGAACTTGTTCCTCATCGAATTAGTAAAATTCTGAATCGGCCTCGGTCTCTGGGTCAAAGGCCAGATTTCTAACTCTAAACCCCGGATTTTTAAGAATTTTAAGCGCACTTTTTCTTTGAAGAATTATTCAAATTTTGAATTCACTCTGGGAACTTGTTCCTCGTCTAATTAGTGAAATTCTGAATCGGCCTCGGATTGTGGGTTAAAGGTCAGTATTTTTTAGAAATTTGAGAACCTTGTTGGAACTTGTTCCTCAAAAATTATGAAATTCTGAATCGGCCTAGATTACTGACTCAAAAGTCCCATTTTAAAGAATTTTAAGGCACTTATTCTTTGAAGAATGATTTAAAATTGAATTCCTTCTTGGAACTTGTTCTTCATCGAATTAGTCAAATTCTGAATCGGCCTCGGTTTCTGTGTCAAAGCCAGTATTTTAGAATAATTTTTCACGATAGTCAAATTCTTAATTGGCCACGATTTCTGGCTCAGCATTTTCAAAAAAGAATTGAATCTAAATGTGAAACTTGTTCCTCGACGAAATACTCAAATCATGGATTGGCCTCGATTCCTAACTCAAAGGCAGGCATTTTAAAGAACATTGAAGTCCGCATTTTAATGAATGATGGAACTTGTTCCTCAACGAATTAGCTAAACTCCGAATCGGCCTAGATTTCTAACTCAAAAGTCCGCATTTTAAAGAATTTTAAGGGCACTTTTTCTTAGAAGAATTATTCAATTTTTGAATTCACGCTTGGAACTTCTTCCCCGTCGAATTAGTGAAATTCTGATTCGGCCTCGGTTTCTGGGTCAAAGGTCAGTATTTTGTAGAATATTGTGAGCCATGTAGGAACTTGTTCTTCACAGAATTAGTCAAATTCTGAATCGGCTCAGATTTCTGACTCAAAAACCTCGAATTTTGAAGAATGTTAAGGCATTATTTTTGAAGAAATTCAAAACTAATCTCTAACTTGTTCTCTCGAATTAGTAAATTGAATCGCCTCTTTCTGCACCCCCCAACAACCCATAAAATCTCCAATCTAATCCTCCTCCTTAACACTTTTTTTTAAGAATTATTCAATTTTAATCCTCTGGAACTTTTCCTCGTCAATTATAAATCTGAATCGGCTCATGTGGGTTAAGGGTCAGTATATTTTAGAAATTTGAGAACCTTGTTGGAACTTGTTCCTCAAAAAATTAGTGAAATTCTGAATCGGCCTAGATTACTGACTCAAAAGTCCGCATTTTAAAGAATTTTAAGGGCACTTATTCTTTGAAGAATGATTTGAAATCTGAATTCCTTCTTGGAACTTGTTCTTCATCGAATTAGTCAAATTCTGAATCGGCCTCGGTTTCTGTGTCAAAGGTCAGTATTTTGTAGAATATTGTGAGCCATGTAGGAACTTGTTCTTCACAGAATTAGTCAAATTCTTAATTGGCTCAGATTTCTGGCTCAGCATTTTCAACAAAGAATTGAATCTAAATGTGAAACTTGTTCCTCGACGAAATACTCAAATCATGGATTGGCCTCGATTCCTAACTCAAAGGCAGGCATTTTAAAGAACATTGAAGTCCGCATTTTAATGAATGATGGAACTTGTTCCTCAACGAATTAGCTAAACTCCGAATCGGCCTAGATTTCTAACTCAAAAGTCCGCATTTTAAAGAATTTTAAGGGCACTTTTTCTTAGAAGAATTATTCAATTTTTGAATTCACGCTTGGAACTTCTTCCCCGTCGAATTAGTGAAATTCTGATTCGGCCTCGGTTTCTGGGTCAAAGGTCAGTATTTTGTAGAATATTGTGAGCCATGTAGGAACTTGTTCTTCACAGAATTAGTCAAATTCTGAATCGGCTCAGATTTCTGACTCAAAAACCTCGAATTTTGAAGAATGTTAAGGGCACTTATTCTTTGAAGAATGATTCAAAATCAAAATTCTTTCTTGGAATTTGATGCTCATCGAATTAGTGAAATTCTGAATCGGCCTCGGTTTCTGGGTCAAAGGTCAGTATTTTTTAGAAATTTAAGAACCTTGCTGGAACTTGTTCCTCAAAAAATTAGTGAAATTCTGAATCGGCCTAGATTACTGACTCAAAAGTCCGCATTTTAAAGAATTTTAAGGGCACTTATTCTTTGAAGAATGATTTGAAATTTGAATTCCTTCTTGGAACTTGTTCTTCATCGAATTAGTCAAATTCTGAATCGGCCTCGGTTTCTGTGTCAAAGGCCAGTATTTTGTAGAATATTGAGAGCCCTGTTAGAACTTGTTCCTCAAGGAATTAGTCAAATTCTTAATTGGCCACGATTTCTGGCTCAGCATTTTCAAAAAAGAATTGAATCTAAATGTGAAACTTGTTCCTCGACGAAATACTCAAATCATGGATTGGCCTCGATTCCTAACGCAAAGACAGGCATTTTAAAGAACATTGAAGTCCGCATTTTAAAGAATGATGGAACTTGTTCCTCAACGAATTAGCTAAACTCCGAATTGGCCTAGATTTCTAACTCAAAAGTCCGCATTTTAAAGAATTTTAAGGGCACTTTTTCTTGAAGAATTATTCAATTTTTGAATTCACGCTTGGAACTTCTTCCTCGTCGAATTAGTGAAATTCTGATTCGGCCTCGGTTTCTGGGTCAAAGGTCAGTATTTTGTAGAATATTGTGAGCCTGTAGGAACTTGTTCTTCACAGAATATAAATTTAATCGCTCAGATTTCTGACTCAAAACCCATTTTAAAATAACACTTTTCTTTGAAGAATGATTCAAAATCTAAATTCTTTCTGGAACTTGTTCCTCATCGAATTAGTCAAATTCTGAATCGGCCTCGGTTTCTGGGTCAAAGCAGATTTTAATACTACTTTCCTCAATAAACCCAATTTCTACTAACCCATTAAAAACTTTCTAATAAACAACTTTTCTCCATATAAATCTAATCGCCTTACCAAAATACTTTTTCTTAAAAATTCAATTAATTCTTGAACTTTTCCTCTCAATAGAATCCCCACCCATTTTAATTTTAACACTTTCTTTAAGAATATTCATTTAATTCTCTAACTCTAATTATAAATTCTGAATCGGCCTCGGTTTCTGGGTCAAAGGTCAGTAATATTTAGAAATTTGAGAACCTTGCTGGAACTTGTTCCTCAAAAAATTAGTGAAATTCTGAATCGGCCTAGATTACTGACTCAAAAGTCCGCATTTTAAAGAATTTTAAGGGCACTTATTCTTTGAAGAATGATTTAAAATTTGAATTCCTTCTTGGAACTTGTTCTTCATCGAATTAGTCAAATTCTGAATCGGCCTCGGTTTCTGTGTCAAAGGCCAGTATTTTGTAGAATATTGAGAGCCATGTTAGAACTTGTTCCTCAAGGAATTAGTCAAATTCTTAATTGGCCACGATTCCTGGCTCAGCATTTTCAAAAAAGAATTGAATCTAAATGTGAAACTTGTTCCTCGACGAAATACTCAAATTATGGATTGGCCTCGATTCCTAACGCAAAGACAGGCATTTTAAAGAACATTGAAGTCCGCATTTTAAAGAATGAATGGAACTTGTTCCTCAACGAATTAGCTAAACTCCGAATTGGCCTAGATTTCTGACTCAAAAGTCCGCATTTTACAAAATGTTAAGAACACTTTTTCCTTGAAGAATTATTCAAATTCTGAATTCGCTTTTGGAAATTGTTCCTCATCGAATTAGTAAAATTCTGAATCGGCCTCGGTCTCTGGGTCAAAGGCCAGATTTCTAACTCTAAACCCCGGATTTTTAAGAATTTTAAGCGCACTTTTTCTTTGAAGAATTATTCAAATTTTGAATTCACTCTGGGAACTTGTTCCTCGTCTAATTAGTGAAATTCTGAATCGGCCTCGGATTGTGGGTTAAGGGTCAGTATTTTTTAGAAATTTGAGAACCTTGTTGGAACTTGTTCCTCAAAAAATTAGTGAAATTCTGAATCGGCCTAGATTACTGACTCAAAAGTCCGCATTTTAAAGAATTTTAAAGGCACTTATTCTTTGAAGAATGATTTAAAATCTGAATTCCTTCTTGGAACTTGTTCTTCATCGAATTAGTCAAATTCTGAATCGGCCTCGGTTTCTGTGTCAAAGGCCAGTATTTTGTAGAATTAGTCAAATTCTTAATTGGCCACGATTTCTGGCTCAGCATTTTCAAAAAAGAATTGAATCTAAATGTGAAACTTGTTCCTCGACGAAATACTCAAATCATGGATTGGCCTCGATTCCTAACTCAAAGGCAGGCATTTTAAAGAACATTGAAGTCCGCATTTTAATGAATGATGGAACTTGTTCCTCAACGAATTAGCTAAACTCCGAATCGGCCTAGATTTCTAACTCAAAAGTCCGCATTTTAAAGAATTTTAAGGGCACTTTTTCTTAGAAGAATTATTCAATTTTTGAATTCACGCTTGGAACTTCTTCCCCGTCGAATTAGTGAAATTCTGATTCGGCCTCGGTTTCTGGGTCAAAGGTCAGTATTTTGTAGAATATTGTGAGCCATGTAGGAACTTGTTCTTCACAGAATTAGTCAAATTCTGAATCGGCTCAGATTTCTGACTCAAAAACCTCGAATTTTGAAGAATGTTAAGGGCACTTATTCTTTGAAGAATTATTCAAAATTTGAATTCACTCTGGGAACTTGTTCCTCGTCTAATTAGTGAAATTCTGAATCGGCCTCGGTTTCTGGGTCAAAGATCAGTATTTTGTAAAATATTGTGAGCCTTGTATGAACTTGTTCCTCAAAGAATTAGTCAAATTCTGAATCGGCCTAGATTTCTGACTCAAAAGTCCGCATTTTAAAGAATTTTAAGGTCACTTTTTCCTTGAAGGGTTATTCAAATTCTGAATTCACTTTTGGAACTTGTTCCTCAAAGAATTAGTAAAATTCTGAATCGGCCTCGGTCTCTGGGTCAAAGGCCAGATTTCTAACTCTAAACCCCGCATTTTTAAGAATTTTAAGGGCACTTTTTCTTTGAAGAATTATTCAAATTTTGAATTCACTCTGGGAACTTGTTCCTCGTCTAATTAGTGAAATTCTGAATCGGCCTCGGATTGTGGGTTAAAGGTCAGTATTTTTAGAAATTTGAGAACCTTGTTGGAACTTGTTCCTCAAAAAATTAGTGAAATTCTGAATCGGCCTAGATTACTGACTCAAAAGTCCGCATTTTAAAGAATTTTAAGGGCACTTATTCTTTGAAGAATGATTTAAAATCTGAATTCCTTCTTGGAACTTGTTCTTCATCGAATTAGTCAAATTCTGAATCGGCCTCGGTTTCTGTGTCAAAGGTCAGTATTTTGTAGAATATTGTGAGCCATGTAGGAACTTGTTCTTCACAGAATTAGTCAAATTCTAAATTGGCTCAGATTTCTGGCTCAGCATTTTCAACAAAGAATTGAATCTAAATGTGAAACTTGTTCCTCGACGAAATACTCAAATCATGGATTGGCCTCGATTCCTAACTCAAAGGCAGGCATTTTAAAGAACATTGAAGTCCGCATTTTAATGAATGATG
>JBAMCM010000642.1:0-28544 GCA_037075145.1 Scaptodrosophila latifasciaeformis | reverse complement strand
GACTACGGAATCAGGCACGCATTCAATGTTTTCGGGATGTTGAGAACATGAGACGGGCGTTTTCTGGAGTCAGTCTACCCAAAGTTCGAGTATACAATAAAGAGACAAGCAAGGCGATCACACCAGACGATGGCAAAAATTCACGTTGTCATAATTGCAACCGCAGAGGACACTGGGCCAAGGATTGCAGAGAGGAGAAACGGGAACGAGGTTCGTGCTATGCATGTGGTAAGATGGGACACTTGGTGGCGCAATGCTTGAAGAACAAAGGTGAAGGCAACAACAATTATGTAAGAAATGTTGAAATTTTTTTTGTGAATGACACTAATAACAAGTTAATTACAGAATGCCTCATAGACACAGGAAGCCCGATTTCGTTTATTAAAATTTCTAAAATTCCTAAGATTATTATTAAAGTACCATTTCTAAATGTGTATCACGGATTAAATAAGAGTTATTTGGAAACTCATGGAAAAATACTATGTTATATTTTGAAAAATTTGAATAAAATACATTTTCATTTAGTTATCGTGGCAAACAAGTCTATGAGTCATGACGTAATTCTGGGAAGGGATTTTATGGAAGCATGTAATATAAATTTGAATCTGGATACCTTGAAATTGGTTACGGTGGAAAAAATTGATGAAAAAGAAAATGTTAGTAAAAATAAAAAAATTGTTAGTGATGTGGTTAGAAGAAATGAACAGACAGTTAGTGGCATTGTTAGTGGAAATAATCAGATAGTTAGAAACGCGATTAACAGGAACGATCAGAAAGTGAATGATGATGGTAAAGAAAGCAAAAGAATTAGTGATATTGTTAGGAAAATAATTATAGAACAAAGAGGAACAGAAGTTAGCAATGATGTTAGTGAGTACCAGCTAGAAATTAATTTAGTTGAAAAAGAATTCGGTAACATTGACATAATGGATGTCGAGTACAGGATTGGCGAACAAATAGATCAGAATGTTAGATATAAATTTATCAAAATGATGGAAGACAGTTATGTAAATAAAGAAAGGCCAAATGAACCAGAAATAAAATGTGAAATAAAATTAAATTTAGAAGATTTAAAATCCCTTTACTTGTTCGCCTAGACGATTAGCTTATACGGAAAAAGAGAAGTTGCAGATGATATTAGTCGAATATTTGGAAAAAGGAATTATTAGACCAAGTGAATCGGAGTATGCATCTCCAATAGTATTGGTGAAAAAAAAATCGGGAGACCTAAGGTTATGTGTGGACTACAGGAAACTTAATAAGACAATGATAAAAGACAATTACCCATTGCCTTTGATTGACGATTTACTAGATCAGTTGGTAAATAAAACTATATTTTCAAAATTAGATTTAAAACATGGTTGCTTTCATGTATTTGTTGACAAGGAGTCCATTAAATATACGGCATTCATGACACCGTTAGGGCAATTCGAATTCATGCGAATGCCAATGGGGTTGAAGAATGCCCCGGTAGTTTTTCAACGATTTATTAATAAAATTTTTGCGGACATGATCCGAGAAAATAAAGTTATTGTGTATATGGACGACATTATGGTGGCCACTAAAAATTTGACAGAACATTTTGAAATACTGAATGAAGTTTTTAAAAGGTTAGCAAGAAACAAGTTAGAGCTTAGAATGGATAAATGTGAATTTCTACAAGGAAGCGTTCAATATTTAGGCTTTTTAGTAACAAGTGAAGGTATTTCTGCGAATGATAAAGGAATAGAAGCGATACGAAATTTTCCTATCCCGGATAAAGTTCATGGGGTTAGAGGTTTCCCGGGATTATGTTCGTATTTTAGGAGATTCATTAAAAATTTCTCAATGATAGCAAAGCCTTTATATGACCTGCTGAAAAAAGACAAAGAATTTGTTTTCGATTACAAGGAATTACAATGTTTTGAAAAATTAAAAGAAAAGTTAGTTGAAGCACCAGTGTTAGGTTTATATTATTATAAAGACGAAATAGAATTACATACTGATGCAAGTGCCCAAGGTTTTGGAGCAGTTTTATTGCAGAAAGAAGAAGATAAGAAATTACACCCTATATTTTATTTTTCGAAAGCCACAACAAAGGATGAGTCGAAATATCATAGTTTCGAGCTCGAGACACTTGCAATAATTTATGCTTTACGAAGGTTTCGTATTTACTTACAAGGCAAAAGATTTAGAGTAGTTACGGATTGCAATTCGTTAACGTTGACATTAAACAAAGTTGAGTTAAATCCTCGAATTGCCAGATGGGCGCTAGAATTTCTTGAATACGATTTCGAATTAATACATAGATCGGGAAAAAGCATGCAACACGTGGATGCTTTAAGCAGAAATACGGGCATAATGATAGTAGAGACAAATAGTTTTGAAGATAATTTAATTATATGCTAGGCTAAAGATGTTAGGTTGAAAGAAATCAAAACAAAATTAGAAAAAAGTGAAGATAAGATGTTTGAAATGAGAAACGGGGTAGTATATAGGAAGGCAAATGAAGGAAGACTATTGTTCTACGTACCAACTGAAATGGAAGAAACGATTTTATACAAATACCATAATGAATTAGGACATTTAGGAAGAGACAAGGTTATGGATGCAATAAGTAGGACGTACTGGTTTCCAAATATGAAAGAAAAAGTTATTAGGCATATTAATAATTGTTTGAGATGTGTGGCGTTTTCACCGAAAACAGGAAAAAGAGAGGGTTGGTTACATAGTATCCCTAAGGGAAATATAGCATTTGAGATAATACATGTTGACCATTATGGACCGGTGGATAAAGGAAGATCGAAAAAACATATTTTTGTAGTCATTGACGGCTTTACTAAATTTGTTAGGTTATATACGACAAAAACCACAAATACTAAGGAAGTTATTGTGGCATTGAAAGATTACTTCAGAGCATACAGTAAGCCAAAATGCATTGTATCAGATAGGGGCACATGTTTTACATCAGAGGATTTTGATAGTTTTTTGAAAGAGTACAATGCAAAACACGTCAGGATAGCAACAGGGTCGCCCCAGGCTAATGGACAGGTAGAGAGAGTGAACCGAAGTTTGGGTCCAATGATAGCTAAATTAGCAGACACGGAAAAGGGATTAAACTGGGATTCAGTTATTGAAAACGTAGAATATTCATTGAATAACACGATGCAAAGAAGCATTAGACAAATGCCAAGTAGAATGTTTTTTGGGATAGAACAAAAAGGAAAGGTTATTGACGAATTGAAACAAAAATTAGAGGAGTTAGACGATAGAACAGAAACAAGAGATTTAGAGGAAATCAGAAAAAAAGGTATTGAGGTTCAGAAACAAGCACAGGCGGATAACGAAAGAAGGTACAATGAAAAAGGAAAAGATAGCCCAGATTACAGAATAGGAGATTACATCATGGTCAAGAATTTTGATAGCACAGTCGGAGTTGCAAGGAAGTTAGTACCCAAACACAAAGGCCCATATGTAATAGATAAAGTTCTTGGAAACGATAGGTTTTTAATTAAGGATGTTGAAGGTTTTCAGTTAACGCGTAAACCATATCAAGGTGTCTGGAGTAGCCAAAATATCAAACATTGGATAGGGAAAAGAAAATAATAAACAATTAAAATTAGTAGTTAAGAAAATAATGAACAATTAAAATTAGTAGTTAAGAAAATAATAAACAATTAAAATAGAGTCTAAGAAAAAAAAATTTTTTTGTAACTAGTCTTTAAGTTGTAAAATTAATGATTCATTTTAGTATCAACAAGATCAGAGGATCTTAAGATATCAGGACGGCCGAATTGTAGCAGGACGGCTGTAGTATAGGTATTTTAAATGTAACGGCTATGCTGAGAGCGGTTGGCATCCGTTCTCTCGGGTCACGCCACTCTCATAAATGAGGGTGAGTGCGGAGCTCGAGAGAACGTGATAGTCAGTCGATCGCCAGCACCAGAGCCAAGCAGTTGCAAAATAAGGCGGTGCCGAACTGAGTGTAAGATTGTGTTGTATTCTTCTGGCTACAATATCAGAAGTGAGCCGAACACGCTTAAAAAGACAGAGTATTAAAATGAACTTCGAAAATGTGTCAGTGGTACAGTTAAAAAGGTGGCTAGATGTGTTAAAAAAGCCTACCACAGGCACTAAAGAAGAATTAATTATTCGCATAAGTGAGTTGCCAAATGAAACGCTACAAAAATTAAGCGAAACGCAACAAAGCGAAAATTCTGAAGAAATGTATACTGCAACAATGCAGACGGCGCCATAGAAAACAGCGAGGGCCGCAATAGCAAAGTTAGCAACGGCGGAAAAAGTGAAACCAGTGGTGAATATAGTGGCAACGCCGAATGCAATATCAGCAATGGCAATTCTGTCAACAAGATCTGCAAGAGCGGCACTGGCAACGCTGGGCGTGAAACCACAAATGACAATGATGATGGCAATGTAAACAAACCAAAATTGATTGAGAACTGCAACCAAATTAGTGACATTTCTTTGCGAATGGCAATAGATGTGTTGAGCGAGTTTAATGGTGACACATGTGCGCGCAGATGGATTATGCAAATGCAAAATATTGCCAATATCTATGGCATAAATGGCCAGTTTGTAAAAATGTTGTTTGTTAGCAAGTTAAAAGGCAAAGCAAACACATGGCTGCATGCAAATCCAGAAAGAGTCCTAATGCCAATGGAGGAATTGTGCACTCAACTCATAACAACGTTTGGTGAGAAGACGTCCAAGTTGGAGGCAAGACGCAAATTTGAATCTCGCTCTTGGCAGAGCCATGAAAGTTTCGGATGCTATATGGATGACAAATTGATGCTGGCCAATGAGATTAACATAGATGAAGAAGAATTGCTGGACCGTATGATCGAAGGGATCCCAAATCAAGGACTACAGAATCAGGCACGCATTCAATGTTTTCGGGATGTTGAGAACATGAGACGGGCGTTTTCTGGAGTCAGTCTACCCAAAGTTCGAGTATACAATAAAGAGACAAGCAAGTCGATCACACCAGACAATGGCAAAAATTCACGTTGTCATAATTGCAACCGCAGAGGACACTGGGCCAAGGATTGCAGAGAGGAGAAACGGGAACGAGGTTCGTGCTATGCATGTGGTAAGATGGGACACTTGGTGGCGCAATGCTTGAAGAACAAAAGTGAGGGTAAGAAATGAGAAAATGAGTAAGAAATGTTGAAATTTTTTTTGTGAATGACACTAATAACAAGTTAATTACAGAATGCCTCATAGACACAGGAAGCCCGATTTCGTTTATTAAAATTTCTAAAATTCCTAAGATTATTATTAAAGTACCATTTCTAAATGTGTATCACGGATTAAATAAGAGTTATTTGGAAACTCATGGAAAAATACTATGTTATATTTTGAAAAATTTGAATAAAATACATTTTCATTTAGTTATCGTGGCAAACAAGTCTATGAGTCATGACGTAATTCTGGGAAGGGATTTTATGGAAGCATGTAATATAAATTTGAATCTGGATACCTTAAAATTGGTTACGGTGGAAAAAATTGATAAAAAAGAAAATGTTAGTAAAAATAAAAAAATTGTTAGTGATGTGGTTAGAAGAAATGAACAGACAGTTAGTGGCATTGTTAGTGGAAATAATAATAGTTAGAAACGCGATTAACAGGAACGATCAGAAAGTGCATGATGATGGTAAAGAAAGCAAAAAAATTAGTGATATTGTTAGGGAAATAATTATAGAACAAAGAGGAACAGAAGTTAGCAATGATGTTAGTGAGTAGCAGCTAGAAATTAATTTAGTTGAAATAGAATTCGGTAACATTGATATAATGGATGTCGAGTACAGGATTGGCGAACAAATAGATCAGAATGTTAGATATAAATTAATCAAAATGATAGAAGACAGTTATGTAAATAAAGAAAGGCCAAATGAACCAGAAATAAAATGTGAAATAAAATTAAATTTAGAAGATTTAAAACCCTTTAGTTGTTCGCCTAGACGATTAGCTTATACGGAAAAAGAGAAGTTGCAGATGATATTAGTCGAATATTTGGAAAAAGGAATTATTAGACCAAGTGAATCGGAGTATGCATCTCCAATAGTATTGGTGAAAAAAAAAATCGGGAATCCTAAGGTTATGTGTGGACTACAGGAAACTTAATAAGACAATGATAAAAGACAATTACCCATTGCCTTTGATTGACGATTTACTAGATCAGTTGGTAAATAAAACTATATTTTCAAAATTAGATTTAAAACATGGTTGCTTTCATGTATTTGTTGACAAGGAGTCCATTAAATATACGGCATTCATGACACCGTTAGGGCAATTCGAATTCATGCGAATGCCAATGGGGTTGAAGAATGCCCCGGTAGTTTTTCAACGATTTATTAATAAAATTTTTGCGGACATGATCCGAGAAAATAAAGTTATAGTGTAAATTATCAAGATCCAGGTGGCCGCCGGGGGGATCCCTCGCTGCGGTCTCCAATGATTTGCCGGTTGGCTGATGGTGTCCCTCGTGCAGGGAAGGGGGTAAACCACTTGGAGATTACGACGATTAGTTGGGAAGGTAAACAACTGGTCTAGAGACTCAGATTGCTGTGATCAAAAAAAATTAACGACAGAATGCCGGAGTTGTTGGTTCTTGAGCGATGGCTCTTTATTTTAAGAGTGTCCAAAACGAACTGCTTAACGCTAACAAAGGAAAAAGCTTCAAGCGGCCTCTGCCAAAGTGCAGAGCTCTGCCGGCTATGCTCGAGCTTCCGGCCAAATGCTTGGTCAGCAATTGACCGGTGCTGTCAGCGGACATCAGTCCGCTCAGTTAACTCATTAACACTCTCCCCTCAAGATTGAGGCCGTCCTCGGCCGACCCATTTTGGCGAGTACTTCCTTAAGTTGGGCTGTGGATTTCTTGACCCTAATGGCTCGTTGGCAGGTTAGGCCGATGCAGATGAGAGCGCAAAAAATTGCTCCTGCAATTAGCGCTATCTGACTCAGTCGGTATCCGTCGACGTCTTGTTCGAATTTCCTGATTTGCTCCAAATTCTTTTCACTCAAGCGGTGAAGGTATGGGAGGCTCAGGATTTCGTGTTTCATCGAGAAAAGGACAGGAGAGTTAGCTACTCCCGGTGCCCTCTTCTGGACCATGTCGTGGTTTGTGAAGACGGTCTCATTGACCATGGCACTCACAATGAAGTTATTAGGTGCGTACCTTTAACGTGGATGGTTGTTCCATTATCCACACGCACGAGTGCTGGTCTATCATGATGATAATGATTCCTTCATCGACGTAGGTGATAGGATGTAGGTCGCTCTGCTGCGTGTCGCAGTGTCCATGCCTCCAGCGTGGAGTTCTTGGGCACACGAGCTCACCGAAGATAACTGGCAAAACGTCGCCCCGGGTGATCTGGAGCAGTTCTTCACGGTACGGATTTCTCCATTGCATTCTGCCACCATGTTGTTACCTAACCTCAACATTGTATCGTGGTGAGACACTGGGAAGACGGTGATCTTGTTACAGGCCATGACAATCTTGGGGAATTTTATAACGAAATGCAAAACGTTAAGGGATTGTAAAACTTTTACGGACGCAACGGACAAAATTTCCCTTATGGGGGTGTTGGTGGGCTCCTCGCCCCAAACATTCTCCAAGTCTAAATGGTCCAGGAAGACTGGACTAACTACGTTTATTTTGCGAGTGTGATCGTAAGCAAAAGGTTCTGAAGTTCCATGACAATGATTCTATTGCGTGTTAATAGCATTTATTAAAGATGGCCTGTATCAATTTGCTTATTTTTGGAAATCTTTAAAAGTTGATTGACAGTGTCGGTAAGTTCGTTAATTCGAACTTGTGTTTTAGTATTAATTTCGATTTGGCTATTGTGTGCATCAATTAGTCTTGCTTCGGTGAACTTTATATTCTCAAAGTCTTCGGCGTCAGGTGTCCCTGCGACAACCTTCAACGCAGTTCCCAAGAAGTCTAGGCTCCTGGCCACTCTGTGATGGACGCTCAACGAGTCGAGCATGTCACGAAGGTGAGCGATGTCAATGCTCAGGAGCTTCTTCATATGGGATTCGGGGAACATACCAACCATACCGTTGGTTTCGTCAATCACTCGCCTATACTCGGAGAGGTTAGCAGAGTGTCTAACGTAGGCATATTCCTCCCATACTAAGACTTGGCTGTCGATGACGGGAATATAATTTGCATGGGTGTAATCTGTGACGTGGGCCGATGCCACCGCCAGGAGACAAAGTAGAAGCGTTGGAAACGACCTGTAATATGTGTGGTTGATTAATAAATATTCGGAATGGAGTTGCCCACCACCAATAGACGAATAAGAGGAAGTAAATTAAACGTTAAAAAATTAAGCCGAGTGGCTATGGGAAGCGAAAAATAATGAAAACCTATGCCAAGTGGCTATGAATGAAAAGAATGAAAATAAAAAACTCCGGGGGAACCGCAACTGGGCTCTGTTCGGGTTACTTGAGGTTGTCTTTGTGGACCACCCTCCCTTTAATTAGGACTGTGGTCCCCAAGTCTGCCTCGATAGTTCTCTCCTCGCATAAGGGAGTGAGTTTGTTGCCTAGCCGACTGTTTGATTTTACTAGGACTTTATCGCCGACCTGGAAGACTCTGTTCCGCCGAGAGGCGTTTTCTCGGTTTCTAGTCAAATTTTGGGCGTTTTTGATTTTTTCCTGGACATCACTTTGTGGATCGTCCGGATCTGCCCGCATGACTTCGGCCGGTTTCTTGTTAATGACAGAGTGGATGGACTCGTTATATCTGGCTGTGGCCAGCAAGATCAACTCCACCGTGTCATTTATGCCTTTATCGATTTTTAGGCATCTAGCGAGCTCGATCAACGTGCTGTGGAAGCGTTCCACCTGTCCGTTGGAGACGCTATGGAGGGACGGTGCATTCGAGATGCTGACGCCGAAATGGTTTTCCAGCATGGCCACTATTGTGTGCGATTTCAATGATGGTTCATTGTCGCAGTAGATGGCTTTGGCTTTGGGGAAAACATTCATAAGTTGTAGCAGGGGTGGTTTTAGATCCTCTATGGTTCTAGACGGGATCGGCTGCACCATGGCGAATTTCGAAAACTTGTCCACACAGGTGAGGAAGTATTTCCTATCCGTTGAGAAAATATCGATGTGCAATATTTCTCCTACGTGGCCCGGGATTGGTGTTTCACCGAGCTCCTGCTTCTTTGGATGTCTATCATACTTCGCCCTGGCGCAGGTTTTGCAATTGGCAGCTATCTCGCTCGCCAATTTAGTCATCTTGGGGAAGTAGTACTCGGAGAGTACCTGCTTCACATTCTCTTGGGCCGACCTGTGAGCTCTGTTGTGCTCTGCGGTGACGATTTCCTTCCTCTCTTCAACCGCGAAAATGTCGGTGACCCTTTTTTTGCAATACCAGAATTTTGTGGCCGGAAATTGTCGGACCACCTCGTCCTGGATTTGTGCCAACGTGTGAAGATCGCAGTGGAAGGCATTCACACCCTTAGGGATAATGGTGCTGGCAAGTTCCTCTAGCAAAGTCTGTTTGCACGAGAAGTTAATTGTGTGACGCCTCTTATTTCCAAATAGTATAAAAGTGCGTTTCCAAGGGAGTGCGCCTCTTCTAAAATTATTTGGTTCTGGAAGCAATTTACGGGTTTGTCCGTAGATTCAATCGTGTATGTGAGCGAGAGCTCACTGTGCACTGTGGCCGCGCACGACTCAGGTTCTTGGTTTTCAACAACGTTGAGTTGTTGCCTCGAGAGGGCATCTGCAACGAGATTATTTTTTCCGGGCTTGTAAAACATTCTTGCGCCGGATTCATCGATGCGTGCTTTCCACCTCTTGATCTTGGCGTTCGGATTGGATTCCGATACCGCAAATGTCAAAGGTTGGTGGTCGGTAAAGATGTTTATTTCTTTGACCGCATACAGGTAGTGTCGCAATTTAGCTAGCCCAGACTATGGCTAATAGCTCCCTTTCATTGGTAGCGTAGTTAACCTCTCTGTCACACAATGTCCTAGAGATCATTGTAATGGGGCGTCCCTCTTGGGACAGCACTGCGCCAATGCCATAGGCCGAAGCGTCTGTCGTTAGATCAAACGCTTTTTTGTAATCAGGGTATCTAAGGATGACGTCCTCAGACGCCAAAATGTTGCGAAGTTTCTCGAAGGCACGTTGCTGCGCTTCGGAAAAATTCCACTTTGACACCCCTGGACCTGTGTCGGCTAACACTCCCGTTCTCGCCCTTCAGTATGTCTGAAATGGGCCTTGCTATTGATGCGAAATCTTTGATGAAGCATCGATAATAGCTGGCTAAGCCCAAGAATGACCTCACCTCAAATACATTTTTGGGTTCTGGAAATTCCTTTATGGCCTTAACCTTTTCCGGGTCAGTCGCCGCGCCATTGTTGGTGACGATGAACCCAAGGAAGCTCACGCTTTTCTTAAAAAAGCGTGACTTTTCTGCAGATACTCTCATGTTGGCATCGTACAGGCTCTTCAGAACCCAATCAACG
Organism: Scaptodrosophila latifasciaeformis; assembly: GCA_037075145.1. NCBI lineage: Eukaryota > Metazoa > Arthropoda > Insecta > Diptera > Drosophilidae > Scaptodrosophila > Scaptodrosophila latifasciaeformis. The sequence continues at coordinate 18,054 of JBAMCM010000642.1, read as the reverse complement.
TGCTTAACATGGGCATTTTCATTTTCTGAGAAGATGATGACGTCATCAACGTAAACGTAGCAGAACCTGCCGATCTGCTCTCGCAGAATATCGTCAATAGTCCTCTGGAAGATGCTTGCAGCATTTCTGAGTCCGAATGGTAATATTCGGAACTCATACTTCCCTCCGTTTACTGAGAATGATGTTTTCTCACGGTCGCGTTCGGCGAGCGTGATTTGGGATAGCCAGACTCAGATCGAGTGTCGGAAGTACTTGGCCTTGCCGAGATCCCCAATATCATTGAGATATTTGGCATGGGGTATCTGTCTGGTACAGTTCTCTCGTCAGTTTGCGGAAGTCCAGTACCAAACGCATTTTTTTGTTGCCAGCTTCGTCGGTGCCCTTTTTGTCTACGACCCATATTGGGTTATTGTAGGGGACTTCGACTTTTGGATTATGCCATTTTTCAGCAGCTCTTGAATTTCGCCGTTGACGAAGTCAGCTGCTCCCATGGGATATGGGTATAATTTGGCATAAATGGGCTCCGCGTCAACCGTCCGGATGGTTGCTACCACTGACGTATTGTAAGGAAGAGCCTCATTAGGATTAGCAAAAGCTTTTTTCCTATTCCCAAGCATTTTCAAAAATGCATCCTTAATTAAGGGTGGTGCGTCCGAGCAATCTACGTTGGTAAAATTGACATCGGGGCAAGTGTGAAAGTCAATCTGCTCTGTTTCGGAGCCCCATTTGAGATGGCCGGAAGCTAGGCAAAGCGACGCGCCGGCCTGTTTTAATAGGTCTAGGCCAATGATCGCGTCGAAGGAGGTCAAATCTGGTAGTAAGAAAAAGGTAGCTTTAAGCTAAAAAAGACACAAAACATTTTTTTGTGATTGTAGTCACACCATGAATCGAATGGATTGCAAATGGGGACTCTACCGGGCGGACGCTTTTCAACCCCTTAAATGGTCGGATGAAGTTTTTTGACGCGCCCGTGTCAACCAGCAGTTTCATGTCAATCCCCGCTACTCTTCGTCTGATGGCGGGTAGCAGGGACTTTCCCCTAAAAAATTGATGGCATCCGAGTCATACTCTAGAATGGCATCATCGTCGACTTTAACCGCTGCACTGGAGGCTGCGGTGGCGTAAGCTTTGTCGGAATCATCCGAGGCCTGGGCCACATGGTTGACCCTTTGCCTTTTAGGCGGGACCGAGCGGCCAGACGTGGCCGGCTCGATTTTGGGAAAGCCGGGGTGTGGGATGGCTGCATCCTGGACAATGACGGGTCAATGTCCATGGGTTCCGGTGTGTTCCTTCGAGCCATTCGGTCGCTACGTGGAGCGGAGTGCACCTGTGCTCTATGTTGTTTAGTAAAGTGCGGGTCTTCCCGGCACTCCCTGCGGCCCGGTTTGTGGGGGCTGCTGGCGCTCCTGTACTTTGGGATATTGCCTGCGATCCCTATTTTCTTGGCTTTGGCAAACGAAGTCGCGAAGGTATACCGCTCGTGGTTGGATCCACTTCTTGCGCCAAGGCGAGGGCTGACGGCATGTCTTTTGGCTTTGCCGCGAACAGCACATCCGTGAGGTTGCGCCTGAGTCCCGAGACGAAAACTCTCAAAGCATCATCCCGGAACTTCTCACATAAAATCGCTGCTGCCGACGCTTCGTAGGACATGGTACCTTATTGGTCAGCAAGGGAGTTTTTCTCAACCTCGTCATAATATTGAAGGAGTGTTAGGCTTCCCTGTCTGAGGGTGCCTAGTTCCTGTTCGATCACATGTATTGGGCGTTTGTCGCTGTATGTGAAATCGAGACGACTTATGATCGCATCGAAATTCAGTACGGTCCCAAAGGACGAAAGAACTGCATCAGCAGGGCCTTTAATTTTGCTCCTGATGATTACCACAGCCTGATAGTGTCGTGAACTATCCTCATATTCTCTAAACATATGTAAGCGGCATTTGCCGCTTGCCGCCAAACGTATGTCTCCTGTGTCCCATAAAGTCTGGAAGACATTTAACGGCATCTAATGTCGCTACAATTGACCTGTCCAGTAATAACTACTGGTTGTAAACTTTAATCTGGGAGTTTCAGTCTGCGCCGGGGCAGCCCGTAGGCCGCGACCTGGCCGGCCAGTCCTGAATTATACTACGCAGTCATTCTCCCTGCGTTGACTGTCATTGGCCTGATCTTGTAACGCTTGTATGAGAGTCCTAATTTGTTCCGCTTCGAGCGCCATTTTATAGCGACAAATGAGTAACTGGGGTATTTTTACGTACAGATTTTTTTGTAGAATCGTCGCCTTCTGACTCTGAGTCGCTAGCGAATGGTTTAGAATCCTATACTGTAGGAATGACTTCTTCATGAGGAGCTGAGTATATAAACATTAAAGTCGTCTTGCCCATAGGGAGCACTAGTACGGCGAGGGGACGCGGGGGCTGAGTCGGCGTTTAATAACATTGGCCGAGGGCTCGTTGCGGGCTTGCGGGAAGTTTGCATCCGCTAAGCCAAACAAATATATAAATGACAAACAAATCGTAACAGCAAAGACAAAGAGATATATAAAAGGCAAAAAATTGCCACAGCAATGCATGCGCTGCTGTATCGGGTGTCGGGGCAACGATAGGAGGGCCCGAGACGGCTGTGGGGACAGAATTCAAGTCCAAGTGGAACGACAGTGTCCAGACCTATGCGAAAGTGGAACGAAATGATGCACACAATCTAAATTGTAAGTCAATAAATCTTTGCGACAGTGTCAAAGAATAAGAATAAGAATAAGAATCCACACAGTCAATCAAAATTCAAAATTCCGTGTTTGAATTTTGTTACATTAATATAACTTAGATTCACAACAACACCTACAAAGGTAGGATTGTCATGGAAATACAGATTATTGTTAGTGTAACCCGCAAAAAATATTTTTAAACTTTATTAAAGTGCAGCTTGTGTTTGGGGATAGTCGCTCACTTACATAATCTGTGTGTTTAGTAGGTTTCCGTGGTTGGGCGCCAATTATCAAGATCCAGGTGGCCGCCGGGGGGATCCCTCGCTGCGGTCTCCAATGATTTGCAGGTTGGCTGATGGTGTCCCTCGTGCAGGGAAGGGGGTGATAAATCCACTTGGAGATTTACGACGATTATGTTGGGAAGGTAATACAACTGGCCTAGAGACTCAGATTGCTGTGATCAAATATAAAATTAACGACAGAATGCCGGAGTTGTTGGTCTTGAGCGATGGCTCTTTATTTTAAGAGTGTCCAAAACGAACTGCTTAACGCTAACAAAGGAAAAAGCTTCATAGCGGCCTCTGCCAAAGTGCAGAGCTCTGCCGGCTATGCTCGAGCTTCCGGCCAAATGCTTGGTCAGCAATTTGACCGGTGCTGGTCAGCGGACGATCAGTCCGCTCAGTTAACTCAGTTAACTTGAATATGGACGACATTATGGTGGCCACTAAAAATTTGACAGAACATTTTGAAATACTGAATGAAGTTTTTAAAAGGTTAGCAAGAAGCAAGTTAGAGCTTAGAATGGATAAATGTGAATTTCTACAAGGAAGCGTTCAATATTTAGGCTTTTTAGTAACAAGTGAAGGCATTTCTGCGAATGATAAAGGAATAGAAGCGATACGAAATTTTCCTATCCCGGATAAAGTTCATGGGGTTGGAGGTTTCCTGGGACTATGTTCGTATTTTAGGAGATTCATTAAAAATTAGTGTTAGGTTTATATTATTATAAAGACGAAATAGAATTACATACTGATGCAAGTGCCCAAGGTTTTGGAGCAGTTTTATTGCAGAAAGAAGAAGATAAGAAATTACACCCTATATTTTATTTTTCGAAAGCCACAACAAAGGATGAGTCGAAATATCATAGTTTCGAGCTCGAGACACTTGCAATAATTTATGCTTTACGAAGGTTTCGTATTTACTTACAAGGCAAAAGATTTAGAGTAGTTACAGATTGCAATTCGTTAACGTTGACATTAAACAAAGTTGAGTTAAATCCTCGAATTGCCAGATGGGCGCTAGAATTTCTTGAATACGATTTCGAATTAATACATAGATTGGGAAAAAGCATGCAACACGTGGATGCTTTAAGCAGAAATACGGGCATAATGATAGTAGAGACAAATAGTTTTGAAGATAATTTAATTATATGCTAGGCTAAAGATGTTAGGTTGAAAGAAATCAAAACAAAATTAGAAAAAAGTGAAGATAAGATGTTTGAAATGAGAAACGGGGTAGTATATAGGAAGGCAAATGAAGGAAGACTATTGTTCTACGTACCAACTGAAATGGAAGAAACGATTTTATACAAATACCATAATGAATTAGGACATTTAGGAAGAGACAAGGTTATGGATGCAATAAGTAGGACGTACTGGTTTCCAAATATGAAAGAAAAAGTTATTAGGCATATTAATAATTGTTTGAGATGTGTGGCGTTTTCACCGAAAACAGGAAAAAGAGAGGGTTGGTTACATAGTATCCCTAAGGGAAATATAGCATTTGAGATAATACATGTTGACCATTATGGACCGGTGGATAAAGGAAGATCGAAAAAACATATTTTTGTAGTCATTGACGGCTTTACTAAATTTGTTAGGTTATATACGACAAAAACCACAAATACTAAGGAAGTTATTGTGGCATTGAAAGATTACTTCAGAGCATACAGTAAGCCAAAATGCATTGTATCAGATAGGGGCACATGTTTTACATCAGAGGATTTTGATAGTTTTTTGAAACAGTACAATGCAAAACACGTCAGGATAGCAGCAGGGTCGCCCCAGGCTAATGGACAGGTAGAGAGAGTGAACCGAAGTTTGGGTCCAATGATAGCTAAATTAGCAGACACGGAAAAGGGATTAAGCTGGGATTCAGTTATTGAAAACGTAGAATATTCATTGAATAACACGATGCAAAGAAGCATTAGACAAATGCCAAGTAGAATGTTTTTTGGGATAGAACAAAAAGGAAAGGTTATTGACGAATTGAAACAAAAATTAGAGGAGTTAGACGATAGAACAGAAACAAGAGATTTAGAGGAAATCAGAAAAAAAGGTATTGAGGTTCAGAAACAAGCACAGGCGGATAACGAAAGAAGGTACAATGAAAAAAAGAAAAGATAGCCCAGATTACAGAATAGGAGATTACATCATGGTCAAGAATTTTGATAGCACAGTCGGAGTTGCAAAGAAGTTAGTACCCAAACACAAAGGCCCATATGAAATAGATAAAGTTCTTGGAAACGATAGGTTTTTAATTAAGGATGTTGAAGGTTTTCAGTTAACGCGTAAACCATATCAAGGTGTCTGGAGTAGCCAAAATATCAAACATTGGATAGGGAAAAGAAAATAATAAACAATTAAAATTAGTAGTTAAGAAAATAATGAACAATTAAAATTAGTAGTTAAGAAAATAATAGATAATTAAAATAGTGTCTAAGAAAAAAAATTTTTTTTGTAACTAGTCTTTAAGTTGTAAAATTTTAGTATCAACAAGATCAGAGGATCTAAAGATATCAGGACGGCCGAATTGTAGCTGGACGGCTGTAGTATAGGTATTTTAAATGTAACGGCTATGCTGAGAGCGGTTGGCATCCGTTCTCTCGGGTCACGCCACTCTCATAAATGAGGGTGAGTGCGGAGCTCGAGAGAACGTGATAGTCAGTCGATCGCCAGCACCAGAGCCAAGCAGTTGCAAAATAAGGCGGTGCCGAACTGAGTGTAAGATTGTGTTGTATTCTTCTGGCTACAATATCAGAAGTGAGCCGAACACGCTTAAAAAGACAGAGTATTAAAATGAACTTCGAAAATGTGTCAGTGGTACAGTTAAAAAGGTGGCTAGATGTGTTAAAAAAGCCTACCACAGGCACTAAAGAAGAATTATTTATTCGCATAAGTGAGTTGCCAAATGAAACGCTATAAAAATTAAGCGAAACGCAACAAAGCGAAAATTCTGAAGAAATGTATACTACAACAATGCAGACGGCGCCATAGAAAACAGCGAGGGCCGCAATAGCAAAATTAGCAACGGCGGAAAAAGTGAAACCAGTGGTGAATATAGTGGCAACGACGAATGCAACATCAGCAATGGCAATTCTGTCAACAAGATCTGCAAGAGCGGCACTGGCAACGCTGGGCGTGAAACCACAAATGACAATGATGATGGCAATGTAAACAAACCAAAATTGATTGAGAACTGCAACCAAATTAGTGACATTTCTTTGCGAATGGCAATAGATGTGTTGAGCGAGTTTAATGGTGACACATGTGCGCGCAGATGGATTATGCAAATACAAAATATTGCCAATATCTATGGCATAAATGGACAGTTTGTAAAAACGTTGTTTGTTAGCAAGTTAAAAGGCAAAGCAAACACATGGCTGCATGCAAATCCAGAAAGAGTCCTAATGCCAATGGAGGAAATTTGCACTCAATTCATAACAACGTTTGGTGAGAAGACGTCCAAGTTGGAGGCAAGACGCAAATTTGAATCTCGCTCTTGGCAGAGCCATGAAAGTTTCGGATGCTATATGGATGACAAATTGATGCTGGCCAATGAGATTAACATAGATGAAGAAGAATTGCTGGACCGTATGATCGAAGGGATCCCAAATCAAGGACTTCGGAATCAGGCACGCATTCAATGTTTTCGGGATGTTGAGAACATGAGACGGGCGTTTTCTGGAGTCAGTCTACCCAAAGTTCGAGTATACAATAAAGAGACAAGCAAGGTGATCACACCAGACGATGGCAAAAATTCACGTTGTCATAATTGCAACCGCAGAGGACACTGGGCCAAGGATTGCAGAGAGGAGAAACGGGAACGAGGTTCGTGCTATGCATGTGGTAAGATGGGACACTTGGTGGCGCAATGCTTGAAGAACAAAGGTGAGGGCAACAACAATTATGTAAGAAAGGAAGCCCGATTTCGTTTATTAAAATTTTTAAAATTCCTAAGATTATTATTAAAGTACCATTTCTAAATGTGTATCACGGATTAAATAAGAGTTATTTGGAAACTCATGGAAAAATACTATGTTATATTTTGAAAAATTTGAATAAAATACATTTTCATTTAGTTATCGTGGCAAACAAGTCTATGAGTCATGACGTAATTCTGGGAAGGGATTTTATGGAAGCATGTAATATAAATTTGAATCTGGATACCTTAAAATTGGTTACGGTGGAAAAAATTGATGAAAAAGAAAATGTTAGTAAAAATAAAAAAATTGTTAGTGATGTGGTTAGAAGAAATGAACAGACAGTTAGTGGCATTGTTAGTGGAAATAATCAGATAGTTCGAAACGCGATTAACAGGAACGATCAGAAAGTGAATGATGATGGTAAAGAAAGCAAAAGAATTAGTGATATTGTTAGGGAAATAATTATAGAACAAAGAGGAACAGAAGTTAGCAATGATGTTAGTGAGTACCAGCTAGAAATTAATTTAGTTGAAATAGAATTCGGTAACATTGATATAATGGATGTCGAGTACAGGATTGGCGAACAAATAGATCAGAATGTTAGATATAAATTAATCAAAATGATAGAATACAGTTATGTAAATAAAGAAAGGCCAAATGAACCAGAAATAAAATGTGAAATAAAATTAAATTTAGAAGATTTAAAACCCTTTACTTGTTCGCCTAGACGATTAGCTTATACGGAAAAAGAGAAGTTGCAGATGATATTAGTCGAATATTTGGAAAAAGGAATTATTAGACCAAGTGAATCGGAGTATGCATCTCCAATAGTATTGGTGAAAAAAAAATCGGGAGACCTAAGGTTATGTGTGGACTACAGGAAACTTAATAAGACAATATAAAAGACAATTACCCATTGCCTTTGATTGACGATTTACTAGATCAGTTGGTAAATAAAACTATATTTTCAAAATTAGATTTAAAACATGGTTGCTTTCATGTATTTGTTGACAAGGAGTCCATTAAATATACGGCATTCATAACACCGTTAGTGCAATTCAAATTCAAAATCCCGAGAATTATAATAAAACTTATAAAGGTGGCAGAAAAAATAAATTAAATCCGCGAGAAAGGCGATATATTCGAGGCAAAGCATCGAATTCTGCCTTATCTTGTTCAGTTTTAGCTGGATTTTTAGACAATAAAGTGTCTAAATCTACAATTTGGCGCACTTTGAAAATGTGCCCATACCTTAAAAGGCAAAATATGTTAAAGTGCCCAAAACTCTCCAAGCTCCATCAAAAAAGACGAGTGGAGTTCGCAGAGGAAAATATTTTCAATAATTGGCACTCAGTAAGTTACATGTCTAACTTTGTTTTATTATTGTTTACCGTATTTTTTATTATTTAGATAATTTTTTCGGATGAGAAAAAGTTTAATTTAGATGGCCCTGATGGTATCCACTCATATTGGCGAGATATCAGAAAGGATCCCCAATATTTCTCCAAACGTAATTTAGGTGGCGGGTCAGTGATGGTGTGGGGTGCATTCACTTTAGCAGGAACGCTAAAGCTGCAATTCCCTTCCTGTCGGATGAATAGCAGCGCCTATACAAAAGTGTTAGAAGAAAGTCTGCTTCCCTATTTGGAACAAAATAGGGAGCAACCACTAATTCACGTAAGTCGTGAAACAATGAATTGGCTGCAAGACCGATCGGTTGAGGTAATGGAGTGGCCGGCCTGTTCACCTGACCTCAACCCAATCGAAAATATTTGGGGAATCATGGTACGCAAGATTTTTAAAAATGAAAAAAGAATGAATTATGTTCTTAAATTAAAACGAAAATGTACAAAATATTAGGTGTCTTTTGACTAAAATTTGATGAAGCATTTAAAAGTAATTCTAATTTTTGAACGACTGTCCTAACCTAATGAAACGATTTCAAGGGCATAAAAGCCCACATGTGCAGAGATAAAGCGATCTCATACGAATTAGGAGAAAAGAATACAAAAAATTACAACGAATGCGGGTACATAAATAATCAACACTTATAACTGTAAAAAAAAGTTAAACTCAAAAATGGTTCATGTCTTAGATATAAGCGCTTAAACTTTAAAATTGTAAGGTGTCCTAACAAATTGAAACGCACTGTATATTGCCCTTTTGCACCTAAAGGCTAATTTACTTTTTTCATTTAGCATCCAATGCAGGGATCTTGACTTTAGGCGGCAGCGAAGTATTGCGTCCCTTATGTGCTTGGAGAAGGTCAACTTGCTATCTAGTAAGATGCCTAGGTACTTAGCTTCATTCTGCATAGCCAACTCCTCTCCGTTCAGTCTAATTGCAGGGGGTGTCGAAAGCTTCAGGGTGTAGCAGACGTTTACACACTTGTTAACATCAATTTTGTGTTGTTTTTGTAAATGTGCTTTTAAATTTGATATTCTATTATTTTTGAGAGAGCTTTTACATATATTACATACAGCTAAGCCCTCGACTGCCTTATTTTTAAAATATTTCCAAACTTCACTTGGTGCCATGGTTAGCAGAAATATGGAAGTGAGTGTAGGTGTGAATCAAGGAGCAAACGTTTTTCAAGTAAAATTAATATGAGGAAATAAACGACGCGACGGCTGCGGCCGCTGCGGATGACTTCCAAGAAATTGTCGCCTTATGCTGCTCGGCAGCAAAAATCAGAAGTGGCAAAAAGTTGAAAGCACCGACTTACGCTGCTGCGACTGTTGATCAGCAGCAATAGCAACGAAAATCAAAAGCAGCAAACAGTCGAAGGCGCCGACTTATGCTGATGCGACTGCTGACGACTACCGAAAATCGTCGGTAGCTGAAGCAGCGACTTACGTCTACGATCAAAAACAACCGCAAAGCAGAAAGCGAAAATATGAAAAACGGCGACTGCTGCTGATTTTTGATATTCGTCGCTGCGTGATTTTTACTTATGCTTTGACTGCGACTTCTGATTCTTCAGAAGCAGAAGCAAAATCATGTGAAATGAAACTCACGGCAGTTTTTTAAACGCTGAGTAAAATCAACAACAAAACTAGCTGGAAGAATATGTGGACCGACCTCAATCACATACAAGTGTTGTTACTTTTCTGGGTAGTCCAGGCAACGAATAGACAAAAGAGGAGGAATGTGAAAAATTGTTTTTGCAATGTGGATTTCGAAAAACAACAACAAAAACAATAGGCGTTGTTTCGTTTTTAAATTAAGTTTGAGCAGATGTATGTAAAATACAGAACATACCTTGGAGACTCCCTAAAGTTATCCACAATATGGTCTGGGTGATTAGAGAAATATTTTTTATTTTAAAAAAAAACTTTTTAAAACAAAACAAAAAATTTTATAAAAAAAAAAAAAAAAAAAATAAAAATGTAACATATTGCTTTAAGGCGAAATGTTATTAAAAGCTATAAAATTGCATTTCGCTTTATATTTTCTATTTCCCTTAGCTTCAAAAATAAAGACTTCATTGCTAGGATATGCATTTCCAGGAGATCATTACTCAAGGAAGTAACTGGTACTTCCGTAGGAAATGGGTTCCTGTCGAACACCTTAAGAAACAGCCAAACGGGCCAAAGAGCCTCGATCGAGCCTCGGGGCCTTCGCCACCGGGCCCTCCGTCTACGTCGACGTGCCGAGGCCGGAGCCATCGGCACCTATACTTGGTAGCCTAAGATTCATACAAGTCGGTTCACTAACCTCGATGTTAGGCAACCTACCTGGCTTGCTACTCAGTATTTTATCTAATCCAGTCTCCGTAACTGTACTCAGATTTGATTCCGTCTTATGCAAGGGGCGGCGAACATCCGAACCGAGAGTTTCTGTAACCTCACTTGCCTTAGAGTAATGGGCCTCCTACGTACCCAATCTTGTCCATACCTCTGGAATAAGTAGTCCGTGTGAGATCGATTCCGCGATCCTTTTGCGAAGCTCTTCTACTCTTCTCTCACGACTTAGCCCCGATTCTAGGGCAATAGCCGCTAGTTCCTCCTTCCGCCTGTAATTCCCCCATTCCCCCCCCCCCCCCCCCCCCCCCAACTCCAGGGCTCTTACAGACTGCCTCGCCCATGTCTGCATTTGAATCCGTCATTATCCTATTAGTATTTCACTCAAAAAAAAAATATTAACGTGTTATTTCTTCAGCTGAATTTCGTTAAATTCATATTTATTATTTATTCACTCATTTATTTATACTAAAGGCTATAATTACTCTACCCTTTTCCTGGTGGCTACGACGCCTACCGGAGTTCACTAACTAGTTTTACTTCCAATAACTGAACGTCTTCCACTCAACACCTTGTTTGCGCTCCTATAGCAAGATCACTCAATAAAAAAAATTCCACTCACAAGACAATCACCGTTACTCTTCCTTTTTTTCTTTTTTATTCACTCGATTTCAAATTGCGCAGTTCTTCTCGTCTTTTCGCGTTCTCGTGCTCTTACGTAGTTACCGATTTACTCTTCCTTCTCACCCACTCCCAATAACTGTACTTGCACTTGGTTTCTCCGCTTGCGGTTTGAATATTTAAATTCGCATATGCGGAGCACGTCCGGCAGCACAAACCGTACGTAAAAGCAACGCAAAAAAAAAAATACCACTCTCGTCCACGTTCTTGTCCGTCCGTTTTTTTTTGTCTCTCTCTTTTTTTTGTATTTTTCGCTTTTGAGGCTAAGTCTGTATGCTTAGTGACAACGGACTGACTGTACCCGAATTCACCGTTATCTTATGCTGTGTTCTTGCTCTTATGTGTATACCACTTCTGCAGACACCGTTAAGCGGGCACTCGCCTTGCCCCGACAATTGTCTAAGCCTCTCATGAGCGGCTGCCACCAGCCACACGTGGGCATTAAGAACCGTTACACAAAAGCAAGAGCACACACATTTGTCATTTTTTTCCTTTTTATTTTATAATAAAATTTACTATTTAGATTGACGAATCGCGGGTCTTTAGGCCGCAATTACGCCACTCCTTTTGCCTCAACGTCCCTGCTCGGGCGCCACTTGTAACGAGGTTTTCCTAGCCGGGGTACAATTCTCAGCCGACCGGGTCCAGATTAGAAGAATACTTGTTATTCGCTGAGGCGTGGAGGCAAAAGTGGAGGGGGATGGCTCTTTCGGGGTGTCGCACTCACCAATTCGTCGATCTCCTCGACCCAAGAATAAAAGACACAGTCACTTTTCCTCCAATTCCAACTCTTTATTCCTTCTTCACTTAATCGTTGAGCTTTCGAACACTATTCACTTTCCTCCGTTCGGACACGACCGTCCTCTTTCAACTCTCACTCTCGATTCCCTTTTTCGATCGTTCCGTGGCCTGCCGATACCCCTTCGCTGTCAGAAAACGATCGAGAAGCCGTGCTATCGAGTCGGTAATGCCCCCAAAAGAAATGATGGAACCTTATTGGAGACATGTCATGACACAAACAAAGCCACCCTCATTGCCAAATAATAATTCCTTCAATATGGCGCATTTATTGGAGGTTGTTTGGGCCCCAATATCGCTGTAAGACCTAAAAGCGAGTACAGTGTCATTGTCATCGTCTTCAGGGCCAGATGGAATTGATCCCAAAACAGCCAGATCAATTCCAAATGGGATTATACTTCGCATAATCAACCTGATCATTTGGTGCGGCAAACTACCTACACTCTTCCGAACGGCCCGAACCATCTTTATCCAAGAAGGTGACGGCATCTCAGCCTAAGGACTTTCGTCCAATATCCATTCCATCAGTTGTGTTACAGTCTTGCCTGAGCTCTCATATGAGTCGGACGTGTTTTTTTCTTCGGCGTGACTCTCTCGAGTGATTGTGAACGTTTCAATTTAACATTAAGTCTTTATATGGACAAGTCAACAATCTGCGGCACAAACTAAGTACTAAGTCTGCCTTATGTGTTTTTCTTCCATTGAAAAGTGAAAATTCTATTACTTTGCCTGTATCTGGCCGCCGCGTTGACTTGCGGATAGCCCACGTGGCGATCAGCTGTTATAACATTTTTCATCTGATCTCAACTGCTGAATCTTTGAGCTTTTGTTTGTGTGTCGAACATCTTTTGGAGTAAATACAGACCAGACCACAGCTATCAAATCATTTTATAATGGAGGAAATTACAGATCTTATTCCTAATGAGCTGCAAGCAAAGTTTGTGGCAGATCTGGCTTCACAAGGCACTTCTAAAGATGCCTCTAACTGCGCACACGGCGCCAGCATTATTTCCACAACGGCATCTGTTACCTTCTCAGTAGCCTCGACTGTAGCTAGTTGCTGCACAACTACTTATATAAGTTAGCAACATAAATATTCAAAAGTATAAAAGCTCGAATGTGGGAAGCGATCGATTTGCGAACTCAGCGTCTGACCCATTTCCTGCACACGCCGAGTGCACCTGCAAAAGTGGAACATAACATCCAGCAATAAAAAGTGCAAGCGTTTCCAAAAATATTGCCCAACGTCAACTAGAGCAACGACCTGTGGGAACACAGCCAACGTGTCTGCCAAAACTCACAGCTTATTTAGGGAACATAATTATTGTAAACTTTAGTCTCAAATAATCTTTCGAATAAAGCGGTTCAAAAAAATAAATTGTCTTTTTATTTTTTTACCTTCGCTAATTGAAAAGAAATTAACTGGCGCCCGAGCAGGGATCCTCACGCGTTACTATAGTGCAAAAAGTTATCTAAGTGATCGCGTCGACGGTTCTAACAATATCGCAGTGAAAAAAATTTTTGTATACGACGAATCCTGATAGGACAAAACCGATCCTAAGGGACAGTATACAAATTTTCTACTACCAAATCCGACAGGACAAAACCGATCCTAAGGTGTTGAAGAGACTCACGGCGCAGCCGTTCAACAGGAAGTACACTGCAAGGCAAACTAACACAAACCGTGTGTTGCCCATCGGTGGACCGCAAGCTCTGTAAGATCCGTTCGCAGAGCACTTCCGGAGGAGTATGGATAGCGAAGCCCCAGTAGGAGAACCAAAAAGGAGCAACTTCGTCCCATCGCGGGAGGTGGCCACATCATTTTTAATGTAAGCTAAAATTCCATTTTTAATACAAAAACTAACCAAGTAGAAGAAAAAAAATTTGTTTAATGAAAGAAGAGAAAATTGTATAAAATCAAGAACAAGAAAAGAGAAAATTTTAAAAAGAAAGAAAGAAAATTTTATAATATATAAGTAATAGTGAAATTGTGTAAAACGATAAATTAAATAAAAGATCACCAAGGTGATATAAAATACTCCGATCTTGCGATTCCCAAGGGACCCTCCAAGGTAGAAGGAGAATACCAGACACTGGTAATAAATCAAAAGAAAACTTAAAAATTAAATTGAAAAAAAAAAAAATTTTTTTTTTTGAAATTGGAGAAAAAGAAATAACAAATAAAAGTAAAAGAAAATTTTAACAGAAAATTTGCAATAGAGAATAAAAATTAAGTTCACAAAAAAAAAAAAAAAATTTTTTTTTAATAAAGAATAAAAGTTAAATTCTAAACTAACCTACATTTAAGAAATTCTTATATTCGGGAAACTTTTTATACACAAATATAACACACACAAACAATAATACACAAAAACACAAATATTTTGTAAACATTTTAACTGAACCCCATAATTTCTTCGAGGATAAAATTTTAAAACTGTCATATCTGAAATTTGACTGTCTGTCCGGTTTATGGCGAACAACAACAATTTAGCTAGACCACATATATTGAACGCAGAAGAAACAGAGGCGCTAAGGCGACAGAATAGACAGGCAGAGTACCAACAGAATAGGAGAATGACGGAACAAAACCAAAACCAAGACGGATTAGCCCAAATGATTAGTGCGATCCTAGCCCAGCAGTTACCAGCACTACTAGGGCGACAAAATGTGTCAGAAGATTTTTATAATCTGGCAGATCAGGGTATTGCTGTAGAACACGCAGCAAAGATAGATGACTTGGACAGAGTACCCGATATAGTAAAATCGATTCGGGAGTTCTCAGGCGACCCCGCAGAATTTAGCTCATGGAATAAAGGTGTGGATCGAATATTAGAAGCGTACAGTGCATATCAGGGTATACCGAAATACTATGGTATTTTACATACCATACGCAATAAAATAATCGGAGCAGCTGATACGGCACTGGAATCGTATAACACACCTCTCAATTGGGTAGCTATTTCCAAATGTTTGACTCTGCATTACGCAGACAAAAGGGACATCAATACTTTAGAATATCAGATGACGATGTTGGTCCAACGGACAAACCAATCTGTGGAAGAATTCCATCAGACGGTTTATAAACATCTGTCTCTTATTCTGAATAAAATAGGTTGCATGGGACTAGGTAGAGAAGCGGAGCAACTGATGACCAAAATGTATCGCGATAAAGCGCTTGATACTTTTGTGCGTGGCTTGCAGGGTGACTTATCCGGTTATTGGGTATCAAGGAACCAGCAGATTTACCGACGGCATTACACTTGTGCTTGAAACTTGAAAACCAAAGTTTTCGGTCGAATCACGCTACAACAAAGGGTCAAGTATCCCATTTTAGAAATCAGCATGCCAAACCAATACCGCAACCTCGTAGTATGCAATTTATTAATAGACAACCACCAACTGTCCCACCAAGAACCCATCAATACCAGTACGCACAATTTGGATAGCAACAACCAAATACTTCCCAAAGACAATATTTCCCCAATTACGGGCATCAACCGATACCAGCACCACGACAAATATATCCCGATAGACAGTTTCAACCACGACCATTCCCACCACCCCGGCCAATGGCCCCAAAACCGCTGCCACGACCAGAACCTATGGAAGTGGATTCCAGCGTACAGACGAAAATGGTAAATTATATGAACAGACCCAGATTCGATGCAAAGTTAGGAGCCGGCAAAAGACCAACAGGTCCCATGCCAGAAAGTTTTAAACGGCAAAAAAATTTCAATATACATACAATCTCCCGATGAACACATCGAAACTGGATACGCCCAGAATCATGCCACAATGACAGAATATGAACAGACAATAGCAAATTACGAGGGCCAAGAAGGGCAAGAACAAGACGAAGAACTGGACAGCTATGTGGAACAAATCGACGAAAATGTCGCAGATAATTTGTGCGAATACTTTGATAATTCTGCATTGCATTTTTTAGATTAAAACATTCCTCACTTCCGTATCTTATCTGTAAGCTGAGGAATGGGCAAACTTTAAAAATTTTAATAGACACAGGTTCCAATAGAAACTATATCCAACCAAAATTCGTAGACAACCCAATACCCAATAGGAAACCGTTCAAAGCTGTATCAGTAGGAGGAAGCACTTTAATAACTCATCATAAAATCGCAAACCTTTTTAACATTAAAGACGTCGAAATCAAATTCTTCCTATTACCAACACTGAAATCCTTCGATGCCATCCTAGGCAATGACAGCCTAAAGGAACTAGGCGCTGAAATTAAGATCAGCGAGAATATTATGATTGTCAAAAACTTCCTAAAAACCCCAATTAAAGAGGAAAAGTTTGAAGAGGTAAATACAATTATACCGAGAATAGACCATTTGTCCGATATGCAAAAACTCAAGCTAAACAAGCTGCTGAGAGCATTCCCCAATCTCTTTGCTGATCCGAACAAAAAAACTGATCTACACAACAAACGTGAAGGCAACGATCAGAACCACGTCCGACACACCAATCTACTCCAAATTTTATCAGTATCCAATGACACTGAAAGACGAGGTAAACAAACAGATAAAAGAACTTTTAGAAGACGGAATAATCCGTAAATCCCGTTCACCTTACAATTCACCTGTGTGGATTGTGCCAAAGAAAGCAGATGCTTCTGGGGAAAAGAAATACAGAATGGTAATAGACTACAGGAAACTAAATAGGGTGACAATCGCAGACAAATATCCCATCCCAGAAATAAATGAAGTACTTAACCAGTTAGGAGATAATAAAGTATTCTCTCTCCTAGACCTCAAAAGTGGACTTCATCAAATCTTACTGAAACCTTCAGACATAGAAAAGACCGCCTTCTCCGTGAACAACGGAAAATACGAGTTTACACGACTCCCATTTGGTCTGAAGAATGCGCCTGCAATATTTCAAAGAGCGTTAGATGACATACTTCGTGATCATATTGGTAAAATATGTTTCATTTACATAGACGACATTATCATATTCAGTAAAGACGACGAGTCTCACCTCGAAAACTTGGAAAAAATCTTTCGAACTCTGCAAAACGCCAATATGAAATGTCAATTGGATAAGTGCGAGTTCATGAAAAACAAAGTCGAATTTCTCGGTTTCGTCGTCTTCGACCAAGGAATCGAAACAAATCCAAGTAAGGTAGAAGCGATAGCAAACTATCCCTGTCCCAAAACACTAAGGGATTTAAGATCCTTCCTAGGATTATCTGGCTACTACAGAAGATTTATAGAGAATTATGCCAAGCTGGCTAAGCCCCTCACCGCCCTTCTAAGGGGGGAAGATGGACACGTGTCCAAAAGAATGTCAGCAAAAAAAGCAATTCATCTCGATAAACAAGCTCTAGAGGCCTTCAGAAAATTGAAAAGTAGCCTCATATCAAAGGATATAATTCTCCGATATCCAGACTTTCAAAAAGAATTTCATCTAACCACAGACGCGTCAAACTTCGCAATAGGAGCAGTCCTATCGCAAAACAACCAGCCAATTTCGTTTCTTTCAAGAACACTCTCCAAGGCTGAGGAAAACTATGCAGCTAACGAGAAAGAGATGCTAGCCATAATCTGGGCATTAAAAACGCTTAAAAATTACCTATACGGTAAAGCCAAGGTAAAGATCTTCACAGACCACGAACCCCTAACACACTCTTTGAGTAGCTGGAACGGTAATCCCAGAATCAAGAGGTGGAAGGCTTATCTGGAGGAGTACGATTACGAGATATTTTATAAACCAGGCAAGGAAAATATAGTGGCAGACGCCCTATCTAGAATATAGACAGTCCAAATTAATTCAATAGCCCCAACTCAACACAGTGAGGAAAGTTCTAGCCACGGGTTGATATATAGCGTAGAAGCTCCCATAAACGCATTTAAAAACGAAATATTGCTCTTGAAATCAGATAAAGCAGAATACAAGTTTAGCATA
>JBAMCM010000637.1:0-63317 GCA_037075145.1 Scaptodrosophila latifasciaeformis | reverse complement strand
GCCTAACTGGCAAGCTGCCGAATGAGCAGTCCGATAGATAGCGTGCTTGCATTATTATGATCAATGTGTTGTTGGATTCAAAGGAATATTAAGACTAGAGGTTTTAAGTGAATGTAGGCGTCCACGGTTACCACCAGACTAGGGTTGCCACCTTTTCTTTTTTAATTCCGTCTACTAAGTACAGGGTATCCCAAACTCGGCCGCGCCGGAGTTTAACGTTCGGCTTAATTTTTCTTTTGTTTTTATCTAATTTATAGTTTGATTTATTGAATTTTTGTGTTATTTCAGTTAAGTAGCTAAGCTCTTCGCCAACTTAAAAATATTTAAGCTTTTAATATATGTAACTACCTATAACCTATAAGACATATATGGCGCCAATTATGAGTGAAAGATCTATAATCTGTCTTTATGTACTATTTGTTTTTTATTTATATTATTTGTTATTTTTATATTGTCTCTTTCTTCTATGCTTTATACTTTATAAGGTCCCGTATATTTAAAATCTAATTTATGACCTACTTCATTTCTTAATAAAACTTTATCTCCTACTGATATATCAAAATTTTTTGTATTTAAATCATAATTTTCCTTATTTTTCCTTTTATGCTCTTCAAGCATAGTTCTGGCTCTCTTATATGCCACTTCTAATCCAAACTTACTTTCCACAGCATAATCGTCTATGTTGTAAATAGGCTCTATGCTATTTATGTTAGTGAAATCTCTTGGCAAATTATTTGTTTTGCCGAATACCAACTTATATGGACACTGATTATGTACCACTGATGGGGTCGTATTAAAACAATACACGAAATATTGGAGCCATACGTCCAATCAGTCTTATCGACCGATATGTAAGATCGTATGTATTCGTTTAATGTTCTATGACTTCTCTCGACTACCGTCTGATGGTGGTGAGCGGCAGATGTAAGGTTTTTTATTTTTAGATATTTACACAAGTCAGTAATTATCGAATTTCTATATTCCGTTCCCATCCCCGTAATGAACGTCTTCATTGGACCGTACTTCAGAATAAAGGATTCGAAAACTGCTTTAGCGATGGTACCTGCGTTTTTGTTCGCTATCGGTATGGCTACTAGATATTAAGTCAAGTCGCAGATGAGAGTGACTGCATCTTCATTGCCATTTTCCGATTTAGGTAGAGGACCGATAGTGGCTACTATCACCCTATCAAAAGCACGTTCGGGGGTATCAGTAATATTCATAGGAGCTTTCGTATATTTTATTATTTTAGATTTTTGGCATTTTTGACATTTTTTTATGTATTATTTTATTTGTTTAGACATACCCCTCCAATAGTAATGTCGTTTGACCTTGGCTAAGGTCTTAGAAATGCCTGTATGCCCTCTTTGAAATGGATCATCATGTAGTGTAGAAAAAATTGCTTCTTTTTCTTTATTTACTATGGTCACCGTGCTGAGTAGCGCCACTCTTAATTTTTTCAATAATTTATTGCCCATATTTTTAAAAGTATCAATTGGAACATGTTCAAAGATATCGTTCCACGGTGCCACTTCGGACAAAGACATTTTGTGAATTTGAAATGGTATTCGCAACAAAAATACCTGTTTGAATTTCTTGGTTTGGAATCCATATATTTTTGTGTTTAACTGAAGTTATATTTATTTTTCAGACGACTTGAGATCTCGCCGGTAAGAATATTTCATTATTACCAGAATTATATGTTATGGATACATAAATCGGACAATTTAAATTATTAGGTCTAATGATAAACCAATCTTCCGAAGGTTTGAAATCTAATTGGCAGTTCAATTTTTTAATAAAAATCCATGCCTTCTATTCCATCGCATGGAATTGGGAATTGCTGCTCCACTACATGAAAACTATGTATATACCTATTTGTCTGTATCTCAACCGTCGTTAAACTCTTAGATTTTACTATATCCTTGCCAATGCCCTGTATAATTATTCTATTGTCAAACTGAATTTTACAAAAATAATCGGCATTTTCCTTTAAGAGCGATATATCTGCACCAGTGTCAACTAGGACAGTTAATTCTTTTCCCATCGCCACGTGGCTGAATGAAATAAATACGTTAAGACTGAGACCGATCGCGCGAAACTTTGGATTCTCAATAGAGAATTCATTGGGAGTTTCCCGAATTGTCTTGACCATTCTTACAGTATTGTTAATGCGGCTAACTCTATTAGAGTTGCCACGTCCTCTATATTTATAATTATTATTTCGGCCACTATTATATTCATTATCCTGGTTATAATTATTGTAATTGGTCCGATTGTTGTGTTCGTTCCTTCTATTACCGAACCGATAGCCTCCTCTACCACGGCTAATACCTCTGTAATATTGATTGTGGCTAGAACTACCTCTTTTGGAATACATTACTGAATTCACATCTCCGGTAATTCTTGTACTGGTTCTACTGTACGCACTTATGGCGGAATCCATAGTTCTACATGTACCTGCTTCCAGTACGGTTTTCACACTTTCGTGCTCGGACTTCTGTAATCATTACATCCATTGCCTCTCTAGTACTCACACAATTGGCATGTTTAAACGGCATACCCTCGTCGATATACGAGGTCTCGCTAGTGAACTGTTTTGCCTCTCTGTTGTACTGTGGACAATTTAGCTCTTACATTTTGGGATGTTTCTCCCACAACTACAATTTGCAATTTAGTTATTATTGCTTGGTTAGTCGTTTTGTCTTGAACACAGTACAAGGTTGTGCCTGTGATCTTAAATTTTATAACTTGGAGTGCAATCTCTTCATACGGCCCTTTTGCAAGGTCTACTAGTTTGATCGCTATTATAAATCTTCGAAGATTGATCTTTTGTCCATCGAATTCTGGGACTGCACACGACACTTCCTTTATATACGGCCTTATGGCGGCTGAATTGTCTGTCATTGTTACTGTCGAGTCACCGCATATATCCAGGGAATGCCTTTAACAAAAACTCAGCCATTGGGGTGTAATCACTTGAGTTAAGGTTAAGCCGATCCTCTGGCAAGGGGCCCATCTCAGGCTGCATCGGTCGCGCCCTGCGCAACTTGCAGACGTTGCATTTATTGACCACCTTCTGTAGCAGTCTCCTTATGTCCGTTATCCAGTACTTTCGGCGGATCTCACCGATGGTGGCCTTGAAATTTTGGTGACTCATCTTCTCATGGTGGTGGTGAACGATCATCTCCGCCAGTGCGTTCTTGTGCGACAGTATAATTGGGCGACGAGCCCCATAAGGTACGCATGTTGCGGCGTCGATTCTTCCGCTTGCACGCATTACTCCATCTTGGTCAAGGTACGGTGACAACCCCAACAATTGGCTGTTCTTGTTTCGCGTGCCTCCATGAACTTTCTCAGCGAACGCTTCACTCTGCGCTAGCTATATCAAAGTGCGCTCAGCGTCGGCGGATTCGGTTGATGTGAGTCCATACTCTTCTCGTTCGTAGCGTTGCTTGCGACACCGTCTAATAAATCGTAGGACCCATGCTGTCGTCCTTACCAATCGGTTGAAGCTCGAAAATCTCTGTAAAGACACGAAAGACTCATTTGCTAAGACCAACGCAAACTCACACGAGATCTCTTCTTCCTCGGCGGCCTGTGGGGCGCATCCGCCACTTGAGGAGGGTTTCGGCCAACTTTCTTCTGGTTTCCGTAGAAATGGCGGTCCGCTTAACCACCGTGAGCCTTGACTGACGTCCACGAGGCGTTGCGACCTGGTTGCCTCATCTGCCACGTTTTCGGTAGACGGTAACCATCTCCATTGGGAAGCATTTGTGGACTCTAAGATTTCCGCCACTCGGTTTCCAACGAATTGCTTATACCTCCGGTGGGTGCTGCTGATCCAAAGCAGCACAGTCTTAGAGTCGGTCCAAAGTATGCAGCTGCTGATCTCCACACCGTGCTCTTGTTTGACGGTGTCCATCAGTCTCGTACCCAGTGCAGCTGCTTGGAGTTCCAGTCGTGGGATTGACATCGTCCTCATTGGAGCACATTTGGTTTTGGAACATACGAAATGCACCTGCACGTCATCGTTTGCGTATGTGGCCCGCCAATAAGCCGCCGCAGCGAACGCTGATTGGCTGGAATCCACGAAAACGTGCAGCTGCAATGTCCGCACACGTCCAGAGCCAAAATAGTAGCGAGGACAACGGAACTCCTTTATATGTCTCATCTCCTGCCGCCAGCACTCAAAGGCTGTGGCCAACTCGCCTGGTAGCGGTTCATCCCAATTGACTCCTCTTCGCCAAATTTCTCGCATTAACAATTTGGCAGTCACCATATAACTGCTCAAAAATCCAATCGGGTCGAACGTGGACATGACGAAGCTTAGGAACTCCCTCTTGGTAGGGACGCGTTCCCCGTTCATCACGCTTCTGGGCACTCGATGGTAATTGACGCTGAATTTGAAGTCATCTGTAGCTGGCTGCCAGTACATGCCCAGCACTTTCTCCTCAGATTCGGCCCACTTAACTGTTGTGTTGGATTCTTGTTGGTTCAAAGCCTTGACCACATCTGCCGAACTGGAGGAAAATCGGCACAAATCAAACCCGGCATGCGCGTCTATTTCTCTGACCCTTGAGGAAATTGCGACAGCTTCATCCTTGGTCATGAAACTGTCCACATAGTCGTCGACGTAGTGGTACTCGTTTATCGCCATGACCGCTCGCGGGTCTGTATTGTTGTACTTTGAGACGTTTACGGTCTTCACGTAGTCCGCTGCACACGGGGAACACGCTGCTCCGAATGTCATTACCTGCATCTCGTAGGTGTCCGGGTCGCGAAAATCGTCTCCCTGCCTCCACAGGAATCTCTGGGCGCATATATCCTCTGGTTGAACTAGCACTTGATGGAACATCTCCTTGATGTCTGCGCAGACTCCAATTGCTCCTTCGCGGAAATGGAAGAGCACTCCTGGTAGGGGCTTGTAGTGCTGAGGGCATTTCATTAGTGCTGAGTTAAGTGACACGTTGTTTACCTTAGCTGCGTCGAAAACTAGTGGAATTTTCCCTGGTTTGTTTGGGTTCTCGACCCCAAAATGTGGTAGGTACCATACTTTGGCACTGCTGGTGCGGGTGACTTCATGCGGCTCTAGTCTTCGTGCGTACCCTTTCTTGATGTAATCATCCATAATTCCATTATAGGTTAGTGCGAAATCCACATCGCGCTTCATTTTTATTTCTATGTTGACGAGTCTTTTGAGTGCCATGTTGTAGCTGTCTGGCAGTCTCACCTGGTCGTCTTTCCATAGCAGCCCAGTCTGGTATCGTTGGCCCACTCGTTTAGTTGTGGCCTCCAGTATGGTTAGGGCTCGTACATCATCATCGGCTGCGACTGGCGGTGCTGACTTTACTCCGAAATTCTCGGTTTCAAAATAGTCGCTAACCATCCTATCCAGGAGGCTATCCTGCGTGACAGCTAGAAGGCAGGATCTCGAAGCCAGTGGGTTGACTGTCCCCTTCACTGGTCCGTACACCACCCATCCAAGTTTGGTGGCGGCTGCATATGGTCCTCCGGTTCCAAAACTTCTGGTTTTTAATGGGATGCCTAAGTGTGCGTGATCCAAACCAATCCAGATCCTTGGCACTGCATCCCGGTATGGCTTCATGGGTAGGCGTGTGTTCGCCTTTGTTGCCTTGACCTCCTCCCGACGCACACTTTGAATCGGAAGATTTAAATTCGATACAGCATAAACATTTCTTAATCCATGGCGCTTGGGCTTGCCCGATCCACTAATCTGCAGACTAACTACCATTGTGTGTTCTCTGGCGGATTTACCGCCAAACCATTGCACATTTAGCTGTCGACTCTCACCCTTTAGGTGCAGGCTCTGGATGAGATCATCGTCAATAAGCGTTACAGATGATCCCTCGTCGAGCAGTGCGTAGGTGTCCACCTGATTGTTTTGCCCGTACAGAGTTACGGGTAAAATCCGGAATAACAGGTGGTCTCCGGCCGAGTCGACACAGCTGAGGTTCCGGTGCGGCAATCCCTGGCCTTCCTCCGAGCGTCCTGCTTCTGGCACCGCCGACGCTGGCTTAAAGGGGTTATACCGGCGCTGACTGTCATTCCTGTGTTGCTCCCGATCGTTACGGATCCGTTCTTCCCTCGCGTGGCCACGGTTTGTCTGTGGTGACCTGGGACTCCCGGTTCTGTCGTGTAGCAGATGGTGGTGTCTTCTTTGGCATCCGTAGACACTGCACTTGATGCCTCTCTTGCAGAATCGGGCCATGTGTTGACTTTCCAGGCACGAGAAACAAATCCTCAGCTTCTTCACTAGTTCATTTCGTTCTACTGGGGACGCATGGTTGAACTCCTCACATTCCCTGAGCACATGCTGACCCTCACATACATACTACCCTGTATACTGTGCCTCGTGATAGCTTGTGCTTGCGTGTAAAAGTCTTCGTTTCGGATCCTTGTTCCCGACGTCTGTGACGGTGCACACCAGTTTAGCGAGCTCGTGTAACCATTCGCTAAGATGCACCAGTGTCGGATATGGTTGTATCGTAGCCGCATGCCTTGCCCAATCCAGCCTCCTGCCTATAGATAGCTTGGCGATCAACTCCTCCATTAAGGTAGGATTTCCTAGGTGCTGGCTGCCATTCATGGTTGATTGCAGAAACGCAGTGAGGTTGCTTACCCTCGTAGCAAATGGCACGATCCTGGCTATGTTGTGTTCCGAGATTGACTGCACATCTCGCACGCTCTCCAGTTGGCTGCGGATCTGTTGCTCGGGGCGCCCAAATTGAAACTGAAGTTGCTCCATAACTGCTTGCACATTGTTCGGGTGGATGAGCAGCGCCTTCACTGTTTTTCGGGCCTCGCCCTTCAAGGCCTTTACTAGCCGTTGGTTATTTTCCAAAGCTGTACACTGATAAGCTGCAGTTGTTTCCACGAACGCGCACTGGAATATTGGCCATTCCTGAGGTTGATCTCCAAACTCTGGAAGATCAGGCAGTCTTCGCGGCGTCCATTCATTTGGCATATTCGCCGATGTTGTTCCATAAGACCCGACTGCGGGTGCGGTTACCATTAGGCTGCTTTGTTGATGAACATAACCTGGTTGCGGCTGCGTTGTGGCCGTAACATAATAAGGCGGCGATACGCTCACAGTTGTATAGCTGCTGTGCTACGTACTGTGTTGCCCAATTGCAAAATGGCTGCCTTGCATTGGCGCCAAATTTCCACTCAATTCTAGCGTTGGCGCCAAATTTGCACTCAATTCTGGGGTTGGCGCCAAGTTTCCACTCAATTCCGCGGGCAACGGTTCATTTGATAATGGCGTCACTTCATATTCCCGTTGCATATTTAACGGTGCATTCGCCGCACCGCTCACTCCGCTACCGCTCACTCTGATTCCAACGAGGTTACTTGCGGACTCTGCTTGCCTTTCATTTGCCCTTGCCTTGGTTAGTTCCTTTTCTAAGGTTGCGATCCTTTCCAATAGTGTCGCCACCTCTTCAGTCGTGGAGTTGGTAGTCTGCCCTGTTTTATCAGGCTGCGGAGTACCATTCAGATTCCTGCTGAGTAATCCACTTTCCTTTGAACTTTTCGATGGCCGCTGCTGATCACTAGCTACACTCGTCAAGCTCGCTGGAGTGCCAGTTGGGGTGATCGTCGCAGCAGTGGGAGCCTTTGATTGAGTTAGTCTAGGGCTCCGCCGGGGCGAATGTGATGTCGGCATGTTGCAGTGTAAATTAGCGGATCAAGAAATTTATTGCACTCGCTCCAAAGTGAGAATGCGAATAAAAGAAAATGTCGAGCCACTGCATGTATCTGAGGGAATGCCTTTAACTAAAACTCAGCTGTTCGAGTGCAATCACTTGAGTTAAGGTGTGTTTTATTCTAATGGAAAATAAACGGTTTACAATAGTTTATAATTACTTATTCTACATACCGCAGTTTTCTCTCCCTCTCTCTTGGATAATGCAAGTCAGACTGACTTTGCACGCCAAGCTTAGCTTCATTTAAAGTTAAACACAGTGTGACCAGACACGATATACAACAAATACCAAGATATAAATACCACATCTAACTCGGTCGAGGTATCGAAATCCATAACATTGGCGATGTCGATAAATAGTTAAATCGTTCCGCGACAGTTGCATATCTGCAAAAAACATAAATGTAAACCCCTAGACTTAGATGTAGATAACAAAAAAATATCCCATTCAAATAGTATAAGAATTCTTGGGCTAACAGTAGATAATAAGTATAATTTTAAGGAACATTGTAAATACTTAAGAACGAGCCTAGCTGCCAGACTAAACATCATAAAGTACTTTACTACACAAAGAGCCTATTCTCATAGAAACACGATGATCAACGTCATCAAAGCCCTACTGGCCTCAAAAATAGAATACGCATTGCCCATCTACGGACAAACATCCCGATCCAACTTAAGCATTATTGCTCCTCCTAACCACACAGCTGCGAAACGATCCATTGAAGCATTCCCTACCTCTCCCACTAAAGTGGTACTGATGGAGTCCGGCCTTCCTTCCATAGATGAAAAAGTATACCAGGCAACACTTCGCTTGCTTCCTAGACTCCTTCTTAGCAGCTACAAACTAATGTTTCACACAGTAAACCTAATACTCAAATCTAGACGCACACCGAGAAAGATGTCAGCAATACGGAAGGCACTGAAACTCGCCCAAGACCTAAACAACACGTCCCACCCCATTTTCTCTCACCAAAACAATGCCCCTCCTTGGCTCTTGGACCCGAAACTTTCATAACCGAACTCGAGCCGCTTTCTAAGAAACAGACAACACCACTCCAATACAGAACCATGTTCACGGAGCTATTCAATTCGAGCCAACACCGACTACACCAAAATTTGTTCAGGCAGACTTGAGGATCATTGCTCCATATTTACGCCTGAAGCCTACTCTATCCTACAGGCAGTTAATTACGCAAAGACTATGACTCGGCGTCACATAATCTGCTCCGATAGCCTTGCATCCATCACGGCAATCAAAAATCCAACCTACTAATCTCCAACAAACATATCCAACTCATGTGGATACCAGGTCATGCTGGAATACTAGGAAATGAAATAGCTGATACCACTGCCAAATCTGCTGGTACCGAAGACTCTCCTAAGATTTCCACTGAGGAAAAAGCGGACCTTGGGCGTCTGATAAACTGTCACATCAAAGCCAAGCACAGCTCAGACTGGCATAGCTTCAACCACAAATATAAGATATACAACCAACAAGGATTATCCACCAAATACCCTACTAATGTCAACACTCCTGCAATTAGGATATTCACCCGCATGCGCATAGGGCACTCGGCCCTCACACACCAACATCTACTCAAAGGGATCAGCGCCCCGAATTGCCCCCTTTGCAACTCCTCCCATATATCAACCGCACATATTCTGGACATATGCCCCAAACTACAACGGATCAGAGCTAATATGAGAGAGCTTCCATCAACTACACTTATAGACCCTACGACTGATAACATTATAAAACTAAACGATTTCCTTAAGTTATCCGGCCTTTCTAAAAATATCTAGTCAAAAAAAAAAAAACAATTATAAACACAAATAATTAAGTCGAGCCGATAGTCCTGGCAGCTAGTGCTCTACAAACCATTGTAAGTTAGCAATTAATTGTTAACTTTCGTATTAAAAAAAAAAAAAATAACAATAATAATAATAATAATAAATAATAAAATTTAAGCAATCCAAATTTTTTTCACAGTGACTTAACAGATTATGAAAAATTGTCTGCTAGCTATTAAACCGATGTAACAGAAAAGACACCGTTCAACTATTCTCACATCATTGGAATGGCCATGCTCGAAAGCGGAAGAGTAAGCTTGCAGCATATCTGTTCCTGGATTGAATCGAAATTTTCTTTTTTCGAGTACCAAAATAGAGAACAGAATAAAGCTTCCACAACAATACAACAACAATTACAATAAACACAACATAAATATTGTAATATTCTAAACTAATACCTATCTAAAAAAAATTCAAATTCAAACATAACGGAAATTCTCCCGCCAGTTGTTCTTACTTGCTTATTATCACCAAATCTGTTTTATGCTAATAATTACTTTGTAAAACTTCTTACGTACACGCATCTAAGCGCACTCTTTCTCACTCAGTCTTCGCTAAGCTTCCGTTCGCCTTAATTACTAGCCCCTGTCGCACAGCTTCTTTTTGTACATATATGTATATAGTAACAATAAATAAATAAAAATATCGCAAACAAGTGAACCCTAAAAGCAACAATAAAAATAAAATAATAATAAAATTTGAAGAAACCTGGCTATCTGCGAGGAGGAGACATTGGGAAAATGTTTCATCAGGTGAGAATATGCGAAACCTACCAGAAGCTTCAAAGCTTTATATTCATAGACCCGACTACACAAGAAGTGAAGCCACTTATTAGCATTTATTACCAACTGGTAATTGTAAATGTTATAGTTAGTTTTTAACGTAGTCATAAACAAGTAACGAAAACCAAGTAGGTGAGGGTAGCAAGTTAGACAGAAAATCCAAAAAACGTCAGTCAACTGAGGCTGTTTCGAATTTCTTCTTTTTCTTTTTTTTTTTTTTGATTAAGACCAAAGGACATTAGACTATAATTGAAATTGGAAGTAATATATTAAAAAAATCCTATTAAAAAAAAAAGAGAAAATGAAATGCATAAATAAATAATAATGCTAATTAGCAAGGTATATTAATAAAGTTATGAGAGTAAAAGAAATGAAGAACAGAATGGATCTGTAAAATATTTTTAGCTCGTAGTGAGTAGAGTACAAACAGGTAAATACCTTAAAACATTCTTAGCCTAACTAACATTCTTGCAGACTTGGCAAATGCTGATTTAAGTAAATTTTTGCGAATGATTGGAACTAGAATGCCTTATGATATCGAGTCTAAGGCTCATTAAGAATTAGAAGAAATAATGAGAATCTTATAAGGATCTTAAAAAAGAAAAGATAGTTGAAGTTCCCACCTTTGACAAAGACCCAATGCAATGGGACTCATTTTCAGAGTAACTTAAAGAACTCGATGATCAGCTTCAATTTAATTCAGCTATAGAAATATAACTTAAAGGTCAAGTCAGGAGCATAGTTGTTCATTTGTTGTCAGGCTTAACAGAAAATTTCAAGCCGCCTGGCAGCTATTAGCCAAGCGCTATGAGAATAAAAGAAAAATATTCTCAGAACAGCTAAATCGGCGATGAAATTGCCTTGCCTAAATACCGATTCAGCTAAACAAATTAAAATATTTATTGACACAATTAATGAGTCAATTCATTTAGTAAAATTTAAGGCGAATTTGTTAGACAATGTAGATGTAATCTTTGCCCAATTAATACTTAGAAAGTTTTAAAGGGTGAGCTTACAGACTTATAAAAGCCAAATTAAGCGTTCTAAAGAAATCCAGTTACTGTCATATGTACCTTATTATTTGGGACAACATTTAAGTACTGTCAGCTCTCTGCAATTGGAAAGAAAAAAAAAAAAAATTTTAATCTGAAACCTTATTATAAAGAGAATTGTCCGCTTTGTCAAAATCCAGGACATCCTTTGTTTCAATCTGGTAAGTTTAAAAGAATGACTCTAGTAATACGAATAGATGTTACAAAGAAGGCGCAATTATGCATAAAATGTTTATAGGATGGAAATCAAAAAAGATATAGAAATGAAAATATGTGTACAGTTTCCAAAAATCTCATCATACCATTTTACACATTAAAGTGAATACTTGCATTAGCAGTAATTCAAATGAACTGCTAAGACAAAACACAGAATTTGAATGATTAATTTTAGTGTGTTCTAAATCAAAAGGAGATAATTCTATATTTACAAATACAATTGAAATCGATGACCTAGAAGGATTTTGGAAACTTGAAAGTAAAGCCGCCAAAGATGTCGGAACAAAAATATTTGAAAAACATTTCACTGACAATGTCAAAATAGAAAACGGTAAGTATGTTGTAAGAATTCCGTTTAAAGAAACTAGAGAACTGGATAACTCAAAGTCCCAATCAATAGCAAGATGCCTAAATTTTGAAAAAAAGTTTGAGAAAAATACGATATGAAGGGAAAACTGGATAAAGTTTTTAAAATAATACCAAGAGTTAGGACACATAATTGAATCAAGACCAAATGCAGCGAATTTTTTACCTCATCAAGCAGTTATTAGAGATTCAAGCCGAACTACGAAACAAAGAGTTGTGTTTGAAGCTTCCATCCTCATAATATGGAGGGAACGGAAGTGTCTGAAAATATTGGAAAAGTTTAACGTCAGATTAACATGTAGCAATCAGATCAAAATTATTTACATATTGCTGGGACAGAAACCTCTTATTAAAAAATTAAAGATTAAAGATTGACCATTTACATATGGAACAACATCAGCACTAATGAGCTTCGAACAAAGAGCCAACATTAAATTTTGTTTTACAATTGATAAAACTTTTACCGAAACGTTTCAATTGATGAAACAAGTTTATGGCGATGATTGCCTATCCCGAAACAGAGTGCACGAGAGGTTTCAACGTTTTCACAGTGGTCGTGAGGACACAAATTACGATGAACATGTGGGCCAACCAAAATCCATCGAAATTCCATCGAAACTGTGCGTAAATTCATAAAAAATCAGACGAAATCTTCATTGAAATTCATGGAATTAGAATTGAACATCTCCGAAACATCGATTTATCGCATTTTGACAGTATATTTTAGCATACAAAAGGTGTGTGCACGGTTTGTTCCGCACACATTGCTCAATATTCAACATTCGAAGGACATCATTAAAGAGGCAAAAAACAACCTGAACTTCCTTTACTAGATTGTGACTGGTGACGAAACCTGATGTTTTTAATATGATCCCGAAACGAAACGCTAGAGTGCTGAATGGATAGCGCCGGACGAGCCGAAACCCAAAAAATCGCGCCTGGAGAAGTCAAAAGTGAAGACAATGCTGAGTTGTTTTTATGATTCCAAGGGTATTGTCCACAAAGAATTTGTTCCACCCGGCCAAAAAGTTAATGCGGTATTCTACATTGGAGTTTTCAAGCGTTTAGTGCGCCATATTCGGCCCGAATATCGCGAAGATGGAAGTTGTCGTTTGTTGCACGATAATGCGAGCGTCTCATCGATCGAAGCTTGTGGCCGAATATTTGACCAAAACTCGACTTCTACCTTTTCAGAAAAATGAATTTGCCGATGAAAGGAAAACGTTATGCAGGCTTGCACCGGCATACTGGTAGCCATACCGGGCAACGAACTAAAACACTCGTTCGACATGCTTTCTGACCGTGCAAAAACTGTATTAGATCAGAAGGAGACTATTTTGAATAAAATGAATTCATTTTGCCAATAAAACCATTTGTTCTGTCTTTTTTTTATTAAGTTCTGCTTAGTTTGGAACGCACCTTGTATTGTAACGAGAGGGAGAACATGGTGGGAGATAACACTCATGAGGGGCCAATCCAGAACATCCAGGTATGGGACAACCTGGAGCTGGAACCGATCCTACACCCAAACGGCGGAACTTTACTGGGTGCCTATAGCTCAGTTCGGCGTGGCGGTAGATCAGCGAAACGGCCGATAAGCAGCCGAAGCGGCGCTGCTTATCTAAAGTGATCGCTTCAACGACTAAGGGAAAGGGAAAAGCCGCAACTACGCGAACTCTGTAGCGAAAGATTTTGTTTTTTGTTTTTTTTCTTCTAATTCTATGTATTTGGGGGAAACTTCAGTTTTGGGAAGGGAATCTATGTTCATTATGATTATTATTTATTATTATATATATAGCGATATTTTATTATTATTATTATTATTATTATTATTATTATTATTATTATTATTATTATATTTTATTTTATTTTTTTTTTTTTGGCTCACTTGCCGGCTAAGGCGACCATTACACCACCCGATAATTCTGACGACTTCAGGAGGAAGATTAGCGGGAATTAGTCTCGAATATCCTTTGCGTGATAAGTTCCTATTTCCTTGCTTTGCAATGTCTCTAATAGGTAAAAACAACTCTCAAGTTTCTTCTTCACTCGACACTTCACGAATTGAGGTGCCAATTCGGCATTGAAGTTCTGGGAGAATTTACTAAGCGAAAAATTATGACGAAAGACTACTTGTCCTTCACGATAGGAGACAGGTTTCGAACGAAGATTGTACTGTTTTACATTATTCTCATAGGGCGTACGGATGTTCCTTTGGATATATTTTCGTAACAATGCCAAATTATCTATTCGGCCGAGCGGTTCTCTAGGTTCTTCCAACATCTGGACTTTTTCCAACAACTTATAATCAGATCCATGCGTGATCATATCTAAGCCAAATAGGGCTTTTTAAGGGGAGCAGCCTAAGGATTGGTCTAAAGATGAGCGTAGGGCACACGAGATAGCAGTCAAATATTTATCCCACTCCGATTGATCCGTTTTAATGTATGATCGACCGGTTCACACGCTCCGCAGCATTGGTTTGTGGCGAATAGAGGGCCGCATACGCATGACGAATCCCCAGTTCAGTCAAGAAAGCATTAAATTCTTTATTCTTGAACTGTACGCCATTATCACTCACTACGGTTTCAGGCACACCAAAACTATGAAATATTTGTGTCAGCAAGAATTCTCGATTTTTTTTAAAGGATGCAACCAATGGTACTTGCTAAAAAGGTCTAATACGATTAACAAACCGACATAACTATTTTTACTACGAGGGTATGGTCCAACCAAATCCAAATAGAGGCGTTGAAATGGTCTACACGTAGGATTATGTTTACCCATCGGGACGAAGAATAGAATTTGGTGCTTTGGTTTGCTTACAGGTTGCACAATTTCCAGGCCAACATAAATGACGACGATTCTTTTTCAAGGTTTTGTGAATACCACCATGCGATGAAGTCACATTATCGTGAACTTGGGCCAATACCTCTGATCTGAGACTTTCGGGAACCCAAAGTTTCCAAGAAAGTTTCTCTTGCCAACTATCACCACTAGCATGTTCGGTACGCATATACACATACTGATCACATACTTTAACGTCGGGAATTTGTCTGCATTTTGGCTAATGTTGTTTTTCAACCGGACATACTCTAGCTCAGAAAACGCACTTGAGTTCAAATCCACAATAGGGGACATGTTCAACGAGGCTATCTCATCTTCGGAATGTATGCGTGATAACGCATCCGGGATAACATGATCCTTTCCCTTGCGATGGGAAAAGGTGAATTTGTATTGTTGTAAACGAAATACCCATCTGGCTAACCGGCCAGACACATTTTGTTGTCTCATCAACCATAGTAAACTTGAGGGATCTGTGACTACTTCGAATTCTTGAAGCTCCAAGTAACACCAAAACTTCTCAATTGCCAAAATAACCAATAAGCACTCACTCTGGGTTACGGAGTAGTTGCGCTGAGCTCGACTCAATTTCTTCGACATGAAGGCAATCGGAACTTCGACATGATCCTCCGTTAATTGTACCAAGACAGCACCTACACCAAAATCGCTCGCGTCACAATGCAGATAGAATTTCCTGTTAAAATCAGGGTTGTGTAAAATAGGGGCAGTGGTCAAGACGATTTTAAGTTTCTCCGTCGCCAATTGGGCTTCAGCGGGCCACACGAATTTTTTCCTTTTCGACAGCACTTCGGTAATTGGATAAGTAATATCGGCGTAGTTGGAAATGAAACGTCGGTACCACTCACAGATACCAAGGAAGCCGCGAACTTGTTTTAAGCTTTTAGGAGAGGGCCAATTCAAAATACAAGCTATCTTTTCGGTGTCCGTACAAATGCCTCCACTGCCGATGACATAACCAAGATAGGTTAATTTTGTAACACAAAATTGGCTTTTAGCTATGTTCAAGGTCAAGTTGGCACGACGAAATTCTTGCGATAAGCGAATTAAAACTTCCAAATGGGACGAAAAATCTTCCGAAACTATGCATAAGACATCCAAATAACCAAACACGCAATGACGGAGATCTGGCGGAATTATACTGTCCATTAGACGACACATGGTTGAAGGCGCGTTACACAACCCAAAAGGCATAACCTTAAATTGGTATAGCGGCCTGCCAGGGACGGTAAATGCCGTCAGATGCTTCGACTCTTCGGTCAGTTCTTTCAAATACAACTTCGTAATTATGCTAGCCTTTGGCAAACGTGCAAAAATACCATCGATGCTGGGTAACGGGTAAGCATCCTTTTTCGTTGCGTCATTTAGGCGACGAGCATCCAGACATAGGCGCACTTTATTCGGCTTGACTACGAGTCGCATTGGCGAACTCCAAGCACTGGAGCATATCCAAACTAGCAGTAATGTTTGGGCCTACCGCTGCAAGGGTCCATCCGACACAACTCACATTAGCGCCTGAATCAAGCAAACCTTTTTCTTTATAATGCAGAAACGAAACATTGACATAACTACGAAAATCAGAATGAGTACCAAAAATTGATGACACTAACAACTTATGTTTATTTTGTAACTCACTAAAATATGTTTGTATTCTCGACGAGTTGGGTTTCCGTTCGGGAGAACAGGTATTAAAAATTCTATTACGTACTTCGACGTAATTTTTGAGCCTTTCCTCATACAATCTATTGGTATGGCGGATAGAAACAGTGGTACCCTCCTTGGGCTTACTTTTTAGGATTTTTACAGCGGACGACTCACTTACTGAGGTACTACTGATTTTTGGCTTCAGAAACTTTACTGTTGCTTCGGGGGCAACCGGCTGTTGTTGGTTGCACCCCTCTTTCGGTTTCCCGAGCTACGACACTGCTGACACTGCGGCTTATACACATTAGGTGCTCCACAGCCGTAGCGAAAGATCCGATCGGCTAAGGAATCATCCCATTAATGGCCTACACCATCACAGTTCCAATATTTTACGTTAGGTCTGGCTTGACGAATGGCAGCAATTTCCCTTGCACAATTTCCATTAGGACTAGACTCGGAAACATAATCAGCGTCCTCTAACGCATACACACGATGTCTGTCGGCTGCGGGTTTTGGCTTGGACGGTCCGTCTATGCCACCACGCAATTCTCCAATCAGGTTCTCGTTCATTTGAACCACGACGTAGACGTAGATGACCCACAGAATGTATGGACTCGTATAATAGTTTATGTCTATGTACAGGCAAAAGATTGTGTTTTAAAGTTTCAATCAACTCGTCGTCGCTCATTTCTCCATTAGAGAAGCAACCGAATCATAAAAAAGCGTAAACGTTTCACCAACTTTTTGCTTTCTTGACCTGACTTGCTCTTTACTTTGAAAATCTGATCGATAGTCAATAAATTGATGTCGTAAAGAAGCACAAAAATCTGTCCATTTGATATGGCTTACCTTCTTGTGATAACGCCAATACCAATCACGTGCTTTTCCTGCAAATAGGATATGCATGTTTTTTACACAGGCCGGTGAAGTCACTATCCAAGGTTTCGTCGGTCAGGGCTTTGACTCGATAGAGAAATTCTTCAACACTGAGTCCTTCGACATCGCCTTTAAATGTGACATTCCATTTCTGCATAATGTCCGCAACTTTAGTTGAATGGAAGGATGAGTAAGAAGGCGACGAGGCTGCGTTTGAAATTGGCCGAGGAGCTGCCTCCACAGCATGACTAACGGGGGGACTTACGTGCAAATTAGCAAGAACGCGAGACACTGTTTGCTCAATCATGGCTTGAATGGTCGAATAATCAGGGGTATTGTTTGTTCGGGGACCCCGGTTTGTACGTTCTCTTCTTCTAGTTGGGGCTGGACGAGGCTCAACCGGCTCACTCGGCATCCAAATTTTCCGACTGCTCTAACACAACGTTTTAAGACAGTGTTGGTGGCTGAGCCGCGACAACCTCTGGACCACCGTTGGCTAATGACCTGGCCAAGCGGCGAGTGACCGGACGATGCACTACTGCAGAAGTAGAAGACCGAATTCTCTCGGCAACAGCAGAACCATTTCCACCAACCAACTTATAAGATCCAGGTTCCAGATCCTGCCTACAGCTGGGGCATTCTGGTTTTTCCAAAATCCATTTGTCTAAGCAGAACTTGTGACAGACATACTCACAGCGGGTAATATAACACGACTGGGCTTCTGTCATCTGCTGGTTATAAATTGAACACAAGTTATTGGCCAAACCCGAGACGTCGGGAATGCGTTGGGGACTATGTTCATAGGCATACTTAAATTTCAAATTTTAAATACAAAAAAAAAAAAAAAAATTGTTCCTTTTTGTCTTTTTTTTCGGATGTACAACCATAACGGTAGGGGGCTTCATGTAAAATAATACCAACAAAACAGGGGGGATAATGGGGCTACTGACTCTATAAATAAAATGACTATATTTAGAACTACTATCTGTTCATGACCATACGACCTGGTATAAGGACACATCAACGGCATCACATTATGTTCAACAGCATCGCTTAACTTCCAGAATAGCCATTCCAACTAAAGCCATTTTATAATAGGGATCCCCAAAGCATTGTTGTAAAGGCAAGCTAGTTTCCAAATAAGGGTGGCGCAACTCGACTATTGCTAGAATACTTCTGGCAGGGTATTCAAACTGTATCAAATACACAAGATTCCACAGAAGTCAACAACAGAAAGCTTTGCCATACTATTACAAATACTATCTTCATTGTAATAACTCGAATGCAATCACTGTCCGAACTGGCAGGGTAGCCGACTAAAGCACATACACAAGATTCAACAATAACGGGTGACGGCATTTACAAGACAACAATGTTCCATAAGCCAACACTTTAACAAATTAAACGAGCTTCAAATTAAATTGAGCCTAATCGGCTATTACAAGTTGTTTCAATACAAAAAAAAAAATCAAAACTTACTCACACGGTTCTAGCGGGGTATCCAATATCTTTTGGAGTATACAAGATTCAACAGACGTGTAAGAAAAAAAGAATGTTTTTCCATTTGAAACCACCATTACAGATTCCCTAAATTATTTTCAACCGCCACGGTATTCAGGTTTATTACACTGAATACTCAAGATTCAACGGAAGACTAAAATAGGATAACGGGTAACAACAAACTGGTAAACAATTTTTATTCAATTTAATTATGAGAGGGGGGGACCAAAAACACATAAGTTGGTTATACAAGTAACCAAAAATAAGCCTTAGAGGCCCACGTTGGGCGCCAAAAATTATGTAACGTGAGTGAGAACATGGTAGGAGACAACACTCATGAGGGGCCAATCCAGAACATCCAGGTATGGGACAACCTGGAGCTGGAACCGATCCTACACCCAAACGGCGGAACTCTACTGGGTGCCTTTAGCTCAGTTCGGCGTGGTGGGGTGGGCTTGTTTGGAATGTAGTCTACGCGTCCAAGGAATTACAAAATTTTATTAAGAGTTTCTTTGAGGGAACCTGAAGGGGTCGAAAGGGGGACAAAAAACTAAGAAAAGGAGAAATAAATAAATAGACAAAGGGAGTTATAATAAAAAATAAAAGTAACGGGATATTGGGTCCTGGAAGAATTTGGAGTATGTTAAGGGGATCACTGGTGTTGCTGGATCCCTCTCTGCGCTCTGTACCCTCCCAACGAATTGGATTTTCGGCGCAAAAAAAAAATTTCGAAAATCCACAAACCTACATTATTTTACATAAATTACCCTACCAAGCCGTCCGAAAAAAATTTGACTACTTAGCCCTTCATATTTTTATTTGCTTTCATAGCATACTAAAAAAATTCAATTTCGTTTTTTTTTTTTAACCTAATCTACACAACAAAAAAAAGATCAAAACAATTCCAACTTTTTATTTCTAACTCTATAAAATACCCAGCCAAGAATTTATCTGAGTATCAAAGACAAAAGAAAAAAAACTCTGCGACTGGCTCGCTCTAACTCCGTTTACTAACTGCCTTCTAACGACCGCTTACGCTTCTTTTTCTTGCTTCGATGAGCGCGACTGCGTGCATGCAAAAATTTTCGGCACAGCCGAGCTTGGGCGGCCCGACGTCATCAACGCGTCATCTGCGGTAGATCAGCGAAACGACCGTTAAGCAGCCGAAGCGGCGCTGCTTACCTAAAGTGATCGCTTCAACGAATAAGGGTAAGGGAAGCCGCAACTACGCGAACTCTCTAGCGACAGATTTTTTTGTTTTGTTTCTGTTGCATTTTTGTTTTTTTTTTTTTCTTCCAATTTTATGTATTTGGGGGAAACTTCAGTTTTGGGAAGGGAATCTATGTTCATTATGATTATTATTTATTATTATATATGTATATATATATATATTATTATTATTATTATTATTATTATTATTATTATTATTATTATTATTATTATTATTATTATTATTATTATTATTAATATTATTATATTTTTATTTATTTTTTTTTATTTTTTGCCTCACTTGCCGGCTAAGGCGACCATTACAGTATTCAGCAGTAGTGAATGGAAAAGAAGGAAATTCGGTTACCAGAATTGATACCAAAACTAATATGAATCCAAAAACGAATGAGAAACCGATTCCAAAGTTAGAGCAGCTAACCTCTCTTAATCTAATTCAAAGGTTAAAAATTCAATATCAGACACTACAGAAATTTATGCTTGGCGTCTATTATGGACTTTATTATTACTCAAAATAAATTCGTTAAGAAACGAACTCACAATATACGAAGACTAGATATAATAAAATGAAGACATGCCAGATCAGCGGATAATCCAGCAGACGTAGCAGAGAAATATTTTTAACAAAACAGAGATTGCAAAATGTGGTGGGAAGTCTAAAAGTAGCTTATAAAAAATAAAAAAGATTGGCCCAAGGAAGACTTAGAGAAAGTAAATTTTGCCATCATAACAGCATGTACAATGTGAGATAAAAAAGAAAAATGTATATAGAGATACTTCATATATACTCCTGCATTCAAAAGCTAAAATGCTTACATATTAAGATATATCGATATAAAAATAAAAAGAGTAGTACTACCATTATATTTAGGCTCAACAGAACTGAGAAAGGCAACTTATGTTATTATAAAGCAACAGCAGTTATTGAAATTTCGAGAATAAATTATAAGTCTATCAAAAAATCAAGAAAAACTAAATGTAAAATATTAAGACTAAGCCCAAGGAATATTGAGAGTAGAAGGCAGAGTTCACAACGCCAACGTTGAGTTTAAAATCAAACTTCCTATTATATTCGAATAATCAACGATCAAATATCAAGACAAAGTTTTGGATTTTTAAACTAAGACGGTCTTTGAAAAATCAGATTAATGAATGCATAATCAGTTATTCAAGCAGTTATCTATTTATTTACTCAGGCGTAGACTTTCCGTTCTACATTAAATATAAAAAAACAAGAGGGTAAAATGCCTACACGTGATACATCGCATTGTTTGTGTGCATGGCAACAAAAGCAAGACATTTAGAGGTGGTCAGTTATCTAACCGTGGATGCATTTTTAGCAGCCTTTAGAAGAAGAGGAAAATGTGCGAATATATGTGGGATTGGGGTAGAGTGTGAAAGTGCCGGCTGACCATTTAGCACATGACCTGCTGTTGAATAAGTGAGACGCCTGCTGCAGCGCATTTGTTTATCATCATTTACACTCTCTTTGGTAATACATAAAATAGCATGAATCACTTGCTGAGAGTCGCTCGCCAAAGTGTCATGTTAGAGACTTAATTTAATCGTAATGTGTAACTAATCTTAATCTAAACTTTATTTAATCAACTATACTGGAACTACATAAACTGAATAAGCTACAATTTGTGGAACCTACAAATTTTTGGGGGCTCGTCCGAGATTTTTGCGTTTCAGTATTTGTGATTAAAACTGTTCACTGATATACGGATTGGACAATAAATTGGTACATAGGCGACGAAATTTAATAAAATAAAGGGAAAAAAACTTTCATAAAATCGTGAAGACGCAATTGGTGGTCTGGTGAAATCCTTGGAGCTGTAATTATTTTTTCTAACTTCCTAGAAGCGTGTGTCACCGTGAGTCGAAAATTCACCCAAAAGCTGAGTGTGTATATGTAAATCATAGAGGCAGCACGCGACCGTTTAATCAAGCGTGTGTCCGTCGTTTGAGCAAGGGAGTAAGAAATAGATGAAACGATCGACAAACAAAAGGCAGCAACAAAGCGAGTTGTTGCATATTAGAAGAGAACAACATTATGATTGAAAGCAACTCGAGACAGTGATAGCGATGAGAGAGCGACATACGGAATCAGCCTCTGCTCTGACAGACACAAACAATTCGCTAGGTAACAAGGAATTAGTCAAAATGTACGTGCACAGTGGCATGTTCAAAGACGCTACGAGAGTGTAATGGCTAATTCAGTTGAGATACTATACTATGCGTGAGCGCATGGTCAAAAGCGAGAGAGGTTTCCTACTACTAAAGACAGTGACGCCGGGAGCAGAAGCAAGTTCTTTATACCAAGCTGAAGAGTTCCGAAAAGACTGAAGACTTGGACTGATGAGAGGGGCAGCTGCATTGGTTTTGGTAAAAAGGGAATTTGCGCAATTTCAACAATTGTATTATATAAGTACAATTGGCTGTTTTCGCTTGAACTTGGAAGCGGATGGAACGAAATTTACTGCAACTTTTAATATAGTTATACCAAATGAGTTGGAATATAGCGCTATAATTGGAAACGATGTACTGGATTATGTCGATATACATTTCAGTGTGAATGGTATTCGATTCATTGAAAAATGAAGCCGAACGCTAAACTCGGGCGCGGCCGAGTTTGGGATACCCTGTACCTAGTAGACGGAACTAAAAAAAAAAGGTGGCAACCCTAGTCGGGTGGTAACCCTCGTCGCCTGCATTCACATAAAACCTCTGGTCTTAATATTCCTTTGAATCCAAAAACACATTGTTCACAATATTGCAAGCACGCCATGTATCGGACTGCTCATTCGGCAGTTTGCCAGTTAGGCAAGGGGAATTAAAATCTTGACCCTCAAAATTTGTTTTTCGTATATCTCGAGTAAATATTGTCCAATTTTAGTCTACTTGATATTAATCGAAAGATTTTTAGATTTCTAACAACTTCAGAAGTAACTAATACTTAAATCCGAAAGGTTTAGACATTATATGGCTTTGAAAAAATGAGAAGGTGGAAGGGGGGGCGGGGGGAGAAAAAAAATAAACTTGACCAGCGTACACACATAAGGAATCCGAATCCCAAGCTTGGTTATCCTAGCTCTTATAGTCTCTAAGATCTAGGCGTTCACACGGACGGACGGACAGACTGACAGACTGACAGACGGTCAGACGGACGGACATGGCTATATCAATTTCTCTAGTCACCCTGATCATATTGTGGGTAACTTTGGGGGGTCTCCAACGTCTCCTTCTCTATGTTACATACATTTGCACAAAATTAGTATACCCTTGTACCTTTTTAGGTACAGGGTATAAAAATAGGTCCCTTGAAGCATTTCATGGCTTATCCGTCTCAGAAGTGGTCGAAAAACGTAAGAAGCTAATCGGGGAATACAAATGTTTTATTGGAAAACAAATTTAGGATTGGCTTGACAACGGGATAGTTGTACCGAGTTGTTTATAGTATGCGTCCCTCGTGATCCTTGCTTAAAAAAAATGGTTCTAATCGGTTATGCTGCGATTATAGAAAACGTAATTTTAAAATAAAAAGGGATAATTTTCCATGAAACTGATTGATGATATTTTGGATAATGGTTCCAAGGTATTTACAACGCTAGACTTGGAGAACGGGTTCTTTCATGTGACGATAGAGCCTGAATCCAGAAAATGCACAGCTTTCGTTACACACCATGGACAATACGAATTGATTCATGTACCATTTGGCATTAGTAACTCTCCAGTTTCACCGAAAATTGAGGTTTATCTGGATGCCATTGTAATACCAACATGGAACGAAGAGTCAGACCTTTTCAGGTAAATAGAAGTTTAAAGTGTTACTGCGAAGTTGGGATTGTATATCAGGTGGGAGAAGGCCCAGAATTTAAGGAGGGGAATAAAGTTTTTGGTACTTACTATAGAAAACATCGCACCGACGGATGATAAAATCAGACTAGTGGTAAGGTATCCAATATCACAGAGCTTAAAAAAACTGCTGGGATTTTTCGGACTTACATCACATATGCGTCAATTCATAAAAGGCTATGCATTGGTAACAAGGCATCTCACTAATAGTTCCGGAAAGTAGGCAGAACTCGTGATTTGAGGAATCTTGTACTAAGTGATCAATTCCAGATGGCATTCCAGCATTTAAGGAGCCTTCTGGTTTCTGCATCGGTGTTCGAGCTCTATGATCCTAGAGCTGAAACACAGGTGCTTAAGGACGCAAGCAAGCACGGATATGGAGGAATTTTCATGCAAAGGGACTTAGAGGACTTATTATTCCACCCGGTGGAATTCATGAGTAGAAGGACCACAGTTTCTGCGAAAAAATATAGTTCCTACAAGCTTGAGGCCTTAGCCATAGTCAACTCTGTCAAGAAATACCGTTCCTATATGCTGCGTATTAAGTTCGTGGTAATGACAGACTATCGTGCATACTCAATGACTATTAGGAACGGAGAGGCTCCCCGCAGAGTCACCAGATGAGCCATGGTAGGCGTTCAATTTGATAATCGAGCATAATATCGCGGCTCAGATGATGCATGTAGATGCTAATCTTAAGCCGAAAAGAAAGC
The DNA here is from genome assembly GCA_037075145.1 of Scaptodrosophila latifasciaeformis. NCBI lineage: Eukaryota > Metazoa > Arthropoda > Insecta > Diptera > Drosophilidae > Scaptodrosophila > Scaptodrosophila latifasciaeformis. Next base: position 38,641 of record JBAMCM010000637.1, on the reverse strand, counting down.
TGGAAAATTTAAAGAAACATCAATCGTTTACACTTTGTTGTCATTTGTCAAATGCAGACAGGAAAATAAAAAACTCTAAATGGATAGTAGAGAAATTAAAGAACTCTAGTGCAATCTATTTAGATCTTTTAGGTCCTTTAGGGAATTGGTAATATTTTATGACATGTGTGAGCCGTAAATAGGCTACCAATAAATTTCAAAAGCACTCTGTTCAAGTTTTATTTTCAATTATTTAATTTCAAGTAGCGGAGAGCTTTAAAATTAATATTTTGTCTTGGCCGCCTAATACTGACTGGCTACCAAATGCACATGTTCTAATTTTAATATTTAGTGAATATCGTAAAGACCAGTTAGGCGATAGACGTCCGTACATCGCACAAAAGGGATAGGGCGATTAACGTGCGTACATCGCACAAAACGGATAGGGCGATCGTTTAACCCTATATGGCTCTTTAGCTAGTTTTAGCGGCAACAACATGAATACATACTTTGACATGCTAAAAAAAGTGGATCAGTTTATTTATGAAATGAGGTAAATATGTATCAAATTAAAGGACTTCGAGCCCATATAATTTAGTACTAAATAACATAAGACAAATAATAGAATTAAAAGAAAATAAGAAATTATTTATGACGTATAATAAGCAGAGGGAAAAACGTGAACCATTTGAGTTTGTATATACTTTATACCTTATTCTATTCGGTATGATGAACGCTGATGACAAAACACAAATTGAAGCAGATGTGTAGAATCTATTTTAAAATCAGTACAGCCAAAAAAAGCATGTAAGCAACCAAGCGTCTATAGTAGAATCAAGATCTAATTTTTTAAAAAGGTCAACAGAAGGAGTAAATTAAAATTTTGCAAAAATGAATGCGAGAATTGAAGAAATCACAAAACTTTTATTAAAGGATTATTATATGAACAAGGAATCCATCAACTTCTTTATGGTATCAAAACAATTATCCACCTTGCTTGGAAAATGGGAAACGGTGTTATTAGTCTATTGATCCATATAAATCATGGTAGAATCAATACAAACATTGAGAAATTGGCAAAAACCAAGAAAATCTAGCAGACACACTAGTCCTTCCAGAAAATATACAAAAAACAGAATTGAAGGAAATCTACACTGCACTGATAGCCAAAAGTGACATCAGTACAAAGTGAGGAACATCTAGTTATTATGCATGTTAGTGCAAAGTAACATATTTAACTTACAATTTTCATTTAGATACTCAACATTTAATTGAGGAATCCTGCCTAAATAAATGTAGAAAAAGGCACGCAAACAGAAGAGTTTGTAACGGTACCTAATGATAATGCGTGTGAAATATCACCTTTCACACCAAAAAATCAATCAAACTGTGGGTCTAAAGTATGAATCCAGTCCAATGCATATTGAGTAGACTTACGAGGAAAAATAAATTGTTATTTCAAATTCCTTATAATAGCCAAGCAAGAATACAGTGCAATAATAGTCCCAAAAATTAATACATCTACCTAAAAATGGAATTTTTACGTTCAGATCAGATTTGAATTGAATTTTTTGTGCTCAAATGCATTGACGATTGTATGCGTAATCCGAAGGCATTGCTCGATCGTTCCATGTCCCCTTCTGAACCCAAACTGGTGTTTGGGTATGACGTTAAGTTTGTCCAGCACAGGCAACATTCTTCTCAAAAGTATTCGCTCAAATACTTTAGAGAATGTCACCAGTAAACTAATGGGACAGTAAGACGAGGTGCAGCCTTCCGGCTTGTTGGGCTTAGCGATCCTGATTACTTCCGCACATTTCCATTGACTTGGGAAGTATTCCAGTCTAATCATGGCATTATAAATATACGTGAGCAATCGGATGCACTTCGGCGCGAGATTTCTAATTGTGTTTGCACAGATTTTGTCATATCCTGGTGACTTTTGTCTATTTAGCTTCTTTATCTGCTCTTCTACCTCAGAGAAGGTTGTTTGGGTTATCGGGAAGCTCATCTGGCAGGGGGATTCGAGAAAGTGATGTACCTCATCTACGAAGTCTGGACAGTTTTCCGGATTTGGCTTAAAAACTGAGCTTAAATGTTCTGCAAACGCCTCAGCCTTCTCGTCATTGCCCTTGCACCGTTGCCCTCTGCTGTCGACTATTGTGGTAGCTCTTCTGGGTGGTCTTTTGAGATATCTAGTTGCTATGGTCAAGGTCGCTTGTATATGGGTCAAGGTTTCTTAGGTATGCGCTTGTTGCTTCATTTTTAATTTCCCAAAGTCTCCATTTTATTTCTTTTGCTGCCCTGTTAAATTTTCAACTGCACTTCGCGTAGATTGCCAAATTTTTCGAAGCTTCCTTTGTTGAGATACCAATGATTTTTGGCAACTATTTCAATAAAAACACACGAAGAAATTTAAGTTTGATCAATGTTTAATTTATAGCCAAGATCACGCGACCGTTTACACATACAGCTAATCGAATAGTAAAAAATGAATATATGTATATGCTGCACTCAGCAGAAGGCCAAGGGCAGCTGTGCGAAAAAAAAGTGCAAAAGAAGTAACAAAAATGAGAGTTTTAGGTTTGACAATTTAAGAGACAATTTAAGAGAGTTTGAATTTGATTTAGGCAAACAATAGAAATTTATGATGTGTTTACTGCTGCTGCGGCTGACATACTCCCCCCGTTGGAAGCCTGTCTTTCAACATCATCAGAAAGGGGCAGCAGGCATAGTTTATTCACAGCCCTTCTTGTGGATCCTACTGCAGTTTTGAGCTCTGCAACGCGGCATTCGCAATCCTTTCCATGTATCAAAGTCGTCACTCTTCCTAAAGGCCAGCGCATGGGTGGGAGATTTTCGTCCTTTATGAGAACCACGTCATTCACCTTCAGGCGTCGATCAGGACTACGCCATTTGGCACGCTGTTGTAGAAGTGTGAGATATTCCTCACGCCAGCGATTCCAAAACTGTTGCTGTAATTGAGTTACACGCTGCCAGCCATCAAGTCGGTTGTAATTGAGCCTGGTCAGATCGGGCTCAATAACAGTACCTGGAGGGGCACCAAGAAGCAAATGGGCAGGAGTCAGGACATCCAGGTCAGCAGGATTTTCTGAAAGTGAAAGTAAGGGGCGAGAGTTAATCACTGCCGAGATCTGGCATACAAGGGTACGGAGCTCATCAAATGTGAGGATGCAGCAGCCAACCGAGCGATAGAAGTGATGCTTGGCAGTTTTCACAGCAGCCTCCCATAATCCACCAAAGTGAGGAGAACGAGGAGGGATAAACTGCCAGTCGATGCTATCGGCGAGGCAGAACTGATGAACCGCTTTCATATGAGGATCACTCAGCAAGAGCTTCTTCAGATCCAACAGCTCATTTTTGGCTCCGACAAAATTAGTGGCGTTGTCTGACCAAATTTGACTGGGTTTCCCGCGAGTGGCAACGAATCTTTTGAGAGCGCCAATAAAGGATGCTGTTGTCAAATCCTTGACCAATTCCAAATGGACTGCCTTGCTCGCGAAACAGATAAATACGCCAATGTAGCATTTGATGGGAGACCTAGTGCGAACCTCTGATTTATAAAGAAACGGGCCGCAATAGTCGATTCCAGAGATGGCAAATGCACGAAAACCTTCAAGACGCTCCTTTGGAAGATTGGCCATGATAGGTTCCAGAACTGTTGGCTTGGCTTTAAAACACACCACACACTTGCTAACCGCCTTTGAAACAGTTCTCAGACCTCCAATTGGCCAATACTGAAGACGAACTTTAGCCAAGCGTGCGCGGGGTCCCGTGTGCAAATTAGTTCTATGAGTGTGCGTAATTATAGCAAGGGTAATTGGATGACGACGAAGCAGGATAATTGGATGTTGAGCGTCATATGGAAGCGATGAATTTCCAAGTCGCCCTCCAACTCGTATGAGTCCAGAATCGTCAATGAACGGCAACAAGGAAGCAATTGAACTTGATTTCTTAACGGCACCATTTGAACGTAGATCTTTGATGTCCTCCCATAAATTGGATAGCTGAATTACTCGTAAGAGCAGACAAGTACCACGATGCACGTCGGCAATGTTGAGTCCGGGATGTTTTTTCCGATTAATGAATTTATACATGTATCCAAACACGCGCTGCATGGAGGGGAAAGAATTTAAGTACTTGAGTCCTTGGGTGATATCCATATAAGGAGATTTAATTAGCAACAGCCTTTTCCGCAACTCAAGTGCGGGCTTTTCCGGAAGGACGCGAGCAGGCCAATTATCACGCTTGCCAAGGAGATACGTAGGCCCATTAAACCAAAGTGTTGACTCAGCCAGCACCTCAGGAGTCGCTCCTCTAGACAGTATATCAGCAGGATTGCAAGCCGTGGGAACATGGTGCCACTCCATGTCAGACATAAGCTCCTGAATAGATGTTATGCGATTCGCTACGAAGACGTTGAATCGGAAGGGCTCATCATTGATCCAAGAAAGTGCAACGGAGGAATCTGTCCAACAGTAGTATTGGCCCTTAAAAATATTCATGTTTGAAATTTCATGCATCATCTTGGCCAGCAATACAGCTCCACACAATTCCAACTTTGGTACCGAAAGAGTTTTTAAGGGGGCGACTCGGGATTTTGAGCAAAGTAGATGGCTCCCTGGTGTGCGACCTTTAGAAACAATGTAGATGCAAGCTCCATAAGCTTCCTCACTGGCATCGCAAAATCCATGGACTTCCAGGCTGGCATCTTCCATTATTACAACTCTTGGAAATGAAAGTCGTGAGACACTCTGGAAACTATTGCATAATTCGGTCCAGGAAGTATGTCGAGCCAAAGGTAAACTCTCATCCCAAGTTAGCTTATCCTTGCAGAGCTGTTGAAGAAAGACTTTACATTTTGTAATAACTGGCCCTAGAAGGCCAAGTGGATCATAAAAGCGAGCAATGGTGGCCAAGACGTAACGCCTACATGGCTTGCCACTCGTATCTAACGAGGACAGGGAAAACAAAAGTTGATCGGATGCCGGATCCCAAGCAAGGCCAAGAGTTTTTGTGATGTCGCTTCCATCGCTAAACTTCAAGAATTTTTCCTGTTCCTCAGAAGCAACATCTCTAAGGACCTCTGGATGGCTGGAGCACCACTTTCGGAGCCTGAAGTTGCCTCGAGAAAGAAGATTGGCAGTTTGGTGCATTTTATCAATAACTTCCTGAACTGAATTGCCTCCAGAAATGAAATCATCCACGTAGAAATCTTGGAGCAGTGCAGCTGCCCCAACTGGAAACGAATCCCTTTCATCATATGCCAACTGATGCATTGCACGAACAGATAGAAATGCTGCTGACTTTGTGCCATAAGTAACAGTATCCAATTTGTACACATCCAGATCTCTATCTGGTGCATCCCTCCATAAGATGCATTGCAAATAATTATCAGGCGAACTTACTCTCACACAACGATACATTTTGCAAATGTCTCCTGTGAGAGCAACCAGATAAGTGCGAAAGCGTATAAGAATGCTAATCAGCTTCGGTTGAATAACAGGTCCTGCCATCATGACATCGTTGAGGGAATAGCCAGATGAAGTTTGAGCAGAGCCATCAAAAACTACTCTTAGTTTTGTTGTAGTACTATCCTCCTTAAATACACAATGATGCGGCAGGAAATATTTGCAGAGAGTAATAGACGTAGGAGCAACTCGAGACATATGGTTTAAGTTAAGATACTCCTTAATGAAGGGCAGGTTTGGGTGCCTCTCCAATTTCCTTTCCAAATGAAGGAATCGACGGTATGCTTGATTGTATGACTCTCCAAGTGAATCAGCAGTGAGCTTCAAGGGCAGGCGTACAGAGTATTCACCAGTAGACAGACGAGTAAAATTGTCAACGAAATGCTTCTCGCATTCCCTTTCCTCTTTGCTGAACCTTGGGCCGGTGACATCACAAGTTTCTATTTCCCAAAATCGGCGAAGCAGTTCATCGAGACTGGCATCCAATTGCAGGGGTTCATCATCTTTGTAGTTCTGAGCAGCCATAAGCGATGTGTTGCGCAGTCTTTCACCACCACCTGAAACTATCCAGCCCAACCGAGTTTTCTGTAGTACGGGCAATCCTGGAACCAACTTAATTTGACCAATACACAACAGTTCGTAAAACAGGCTGGCACCAATGAGAATATCCACTCGCTGAGGTCGATAAAATGCAGGATCAGCTAGTTCGATATTTGAAGGTATTTTCCAATTTGTGATATCAAGGGCTATACTTGGCTGGCTGTCGGTGATCGTTGGAGCAACAAGTGCTGAGAATGTGGTAGAGTATTCGGAGATTCTAGATTGCATGAAAATGTTAACAGTGATGCCATCAGTAGCGACGCAAGTGTCGCCAAGACCAGAAACCGTTGCTGAAGATTTGGTTTTCTTTAGCTGAAGTTCATGAGCAAGCCGAGATGTAACAAGGTGTAGCTGAGAACCAGAATCTAGTAAGGCTCGGCAAGGAACCAATAAACCTGAGCGATTTTTAATGAGAATGACTGCAGTGGCCAGGAGCACCACATCAGTCTGGAGACTTTGGGCAGCAAGAGAGGTGGATGGTTGCGGTAATGTTGCAATAGAAGTATTTGGCACTGCTTCAGAAATAGAAGAAACAAGGGACGAAGCATTTCCTTGGGATGCATCTGGATGCAGTAGGGTGTGATGGCGTGATCCACAGACGCGGCAATTCCCTGCATTGCATGTACGGGACTGGTGTCCTTTTTTAAGACAGTTGAAACAAAGAGCGAGCCTTTTAGTTTCATTCTGACGAAGGTCAGATGAGCAACTTAAAAATTTACTACATGAGTAGATCCCATGGCCAGCGATTTCACAAACAGGGCAGCCAATTTGGTTAGTTTCGGATGCAATGAAGGCCTTTTTACTGGGGTTAGTATAGTTTTTTCCCACCTGAGAGCTAGGCGAGTGAGAGCCCATAGCGTGCTGCATGCTTTCCAACGTCTGGCATCGCTCTTCCAAGAATGTAAAAAACTCTTCTGCAGTAGGTATGTTGTCCTGTGTCGCATTCTCCTCCCAATTGGTTTGAGTCACAGGATCCATTTTCTGGAGCAGAAGGTGCACAATCATGCATCCAGATATTTGGGCTGAAGTTCCTAATGACTCCAATGCTCGCATGTGTTGAGTCAACTTATCGGAAAACTCCCGAAGTTTTACAACTGATCCAGTTTCCACTCTCTTGAGCCCAAGAATCTCTCTGATGTGTGCCTGAAAAACAAGACGTTTATTATTGAAACGTTTATTTAAAATGTCCAGAGCCACACGATAATTGGGACTGGAGATTTCCAAAGATCGAACCGCATCCAACGCCGGGCCGTTCAGACATGAACGCAGATGCTGAAGTTTTTCAATTCCATCCAAATCGGGATCCTTATCTATCAGCGAATTGAACACTGACAGAAAATCCGCATACTCCGTGTATCCACCAGAAAATGTGGGCAGCTTAATTTCGGGTAATCGCGTTCTGTGAACCCGACCAACAGTGACATTCGATTGATCAAGAGTATCGGCCGGCCGGAGGGTGGAGGAGAGTAGCATTTGAGACTGACATTTCTCAAGATGTACTCTTAACCGCGACTTCACAGATATCACCAGCATATCAAAGTTTTCACGCATTTCACTACCTATCTCGTCATAATCAAGCTCTTCCAAATCATTATGAGCTAAATCAAATGACGTTTGCAGCTGGTCGAGAAATTCCAATCTAACTGTTAACTCAGCTGATTGGAATGAAATTATTTTCTCTGGTGCTAATGCTGTATCAAGTCGGCTGGCACTTTTGAAAATAGAGTCAACTTTACGTTTTAAATGACGCACTTTATCCACCAAAAGGGTCACTGTGTTTTCCATCTCACTAGGCAGTTTTGAAACACTAGCACAAATCACTTTATTTGGCTCAGCTGAGCAACAGAATATGTTCAAATCGCGAAGAAACTGCTGTACAGGCAATGACAAGAGTCGGTTTGTATGTGTACTTATTTACTGCGCAAGACACTGTAGGTAGAAAAAGTCATAAACCGCAACGCGACGAGTGCAAATAACGGATCTTGGGTGCGCAAGACACTGCAGATAGAAAAAATCATAAAACGCGACGAGTGCAAATAGCGGATCTTGGGCTTGTTGTTGTTTTTTAGAGTTAAATTGCATATGAGCACTTGCAAAATATGTCGATATTTATGCAATTTCATATAACAATTTGCCTTTAAATATTAAATATCTCGCCGGGGTCTCCAAATGTTGAGATACCAATGATTTTTGGCAACTATTTCAATAAAAACACACGAAGAAATTTAAGTTTGATCAATGTTTAATTTATAGCCAAGATCACGCGACCGTTTGCACATACAGCTAATCGAATAGTAAAAAATGAATATATGTATATGCTGCACTCAGCAGAAGGCCAAGGGCAGCTGTGCGAAAAATAGTGCAAAGAAGTAACAAAAATGAGAGTTTTAGGTTTGACAATTTAAGAGAGTTTGAATTTGATTTAGGCAATCAATAGAAATTTATGATGCGTTTACTGCTGCTGCGCCTGACATCCTTTTTTCAGCAACTTGTGCTCTCAGTTCTAGAGGCAGAAATGTGTGTCTGATTTGATTTTCGTTTGGTGGTGGTGTGAACATGTGTCCAGCTGCATGGATTGAGTTGGTGAGTGCCTCAATTGCAAGATCAACTTCGTCACCTGATTTCAGCGATATGTCGTACGTTGGCTTGCCCGTAGATAGGGTTGAGTATTTATTGTTGGTTATGCATTTGTACAGTTCAGCACCTTTTGGATTTACTAATCTCGATCCCCACCATGGATGTTTGGCATTATAGTCGCCCCCGGCAATAAAGCATCTGCCAAGTGCTTGAAAGAGAGAATTGAAGTTGTCAAGCTTGCAAGGATATCTTGGTGGTAGGTACACTGCAGCTACGGAGATATTTGCATGCATACATTGAATTTGAATTGCTGCTACTTGCATATTGTTTGTGCTGATGCTGTCCAATGTTTTTTTATATTTTAAGTTTCTTTTAACAATAACTGCACATCCACCTTGTGCTCTGCCTGATGGGTGATTAGTATTTACTATATCGTACCCATTAATGGCTATATAATTTTTCTTTGTAAAATGTGTTTCCGATATAAGTACTATGTCAATGATGTTAGTTTTAATAAATAGGGTTATTTCATTCCGATGGTTGGAAAGCCCGTTGGCATTCCATATGGCTATACGAAGATCTACTTGCTTAATTTATTTACAAGCAACATTATCATGTTGAGCAGATTGGTTGTAAGCTCTGATTGTTTTACTAATAATTGCTCAATTCTATGTAGTGCTGATTTTTCTTGTGGTAATGTCTCACCTCGTAGCACTTGCGCATAATTTAATTGGTTAGAGTAAACGTTTTCTTGGTTTGGCCTTGTTGGAATATTTGTTGTTAGATTCTGTCGATCACGAGCTATAGTTGGTGCTTGTCTGGGATTGGATACATTAGTCTTGTGTTTGGCGATGTCTTGGTAGATTCTGCAACCTTTGTAGCTAGCAGCATGATTTTCATGGCAGTTGGCACATGTGGCTGGTTCTTTCTTTTCTTTTGGACAGTTTACGCTTGGGTGATTCTGAGCACATTTAACGCACTTGAATGTTTTATTGCGGTATGTCTTTGTGTGCCCGAATTCTTGGCATCGAAAACATTGCACCATGTCACTCACCTTCCTTGGTGGTTCTATAGTTACGATAGCGTTATTAATATGCCTGATTTTGTAGATTTCCGTGTTATTGTTTTGTGGTTCCAACTCTATAAAGAACATCGGTAGCGGTTCCTTGGTAATACGGCTTTGGATGTTATGAATCCCTCTAACTGCATGGCCTTCAGATTCTAGAGCTTCCTTTATAGTTTCAACTTGTGTAGAGTGATGAATGTTTTTGGCTACAACCCTAAATGCCCTTTCCTGTTTAAGCTGAAATGTATGGTAGCTTATCTTATCTGTCTTCAGAACTTTTACTATATCCCTGAATTTTTCGACGCTCTTCACCATGATGCGAACATGTCCGTCTCGTTGTGATTTATATGTGAAATGACTAGCGCTTATATGTGGCTTAAGGTATTGAAGAAATCCATTTATATCACTCACATTGGACACGAAAATTGGTGGTGGTTTTTCAGAAGGCAAATCTTTTTCCATTTCTTCATCCAGTGTTGGGTTCGTTGTTGTAGGGTTAGGAGCTTCATCATCCGTGTCTGCCAGTAGGTTAGCAATACTGGATGTACCGGGTCCAAAGTCTATGGCTGAAATTTTTCTCATCACAGCTGGGGAGTTCTCGTTTTTGCGCTTAATTGAGCGTGGATTAGTTGGCACCTTTTGCCACGCAAAATTATTGCTGTCACTAGCTCCGTTTGAAGTCATTGTTTTGCTACTTAATAGCAGCTAAGCTGCAGTCTCTTATCAGTTGTTTGATCTATTTATAGATGCTTCAGTTCAAGTTGTTTTTGTGTTTAACTTATTGGTTTTGCTTATTGGTTTTTTGCTTATTGGGTTTGCTTATAGATCTTGATTTTTTGTCAGTGCGTTTGCGCGACCGTACTCTTTGAGAGTGTGATAGAGACTGATTCTTTAAAGATAATCACGTAAACTTAAGAGAATTTAATGTTCATAATTTATTGGGGCATACGTCATTAATATTATTTACAATACAAATTGTATATATTATAAGAAAACTGAATTCAAACGTAGAGCTCAGGCGCGGCCGAGCTTGGATACCCTGTATCTAGAACACGAAACTTAAAAAAAAAAATGTGGTAGACCTGATCGGCTACATTCACATAATACCTCTGGTGTTAATATAAGTTAAGTTAAGTTAAGCTTAAGTAAGCACGATATCTATCGGACTTACGCAAGGGGATTTAAAGTCTTGACTTTGAAATTGTGTTTTTGGTATATCTCATGTAAATATGGTGCGATTTTAGTCATGTGTCATAGCAATTGAAAGATTTTTGGTGAACTTTTCGCAAGCAACTTATTCCAAAATCCGAAAGCTGTAGAATTTAGAAGACTTTAAAAAAGTGATGGGGGTCGAAAAACAAATAAACTTCACCAGCGTACACACATAAGGAGTCCGAATCCCAAGTTTGGTTATCCTAGTCTCTAAGATCTAAGCGTTCACACGGACGGACGGACAGACTGACAGACGGTCAGACGGACGGACATGGCTATATCAATTTCTCTAGTCACCCTGATCATATTGTGGGTAATTTTGGGAGGTCTCCAACGTCTCCTTCTCTATGTTACATACATTTGCACAAACTTAATATACCCTTGTACCTTTTTAGGTACAGGGTATAAAAATGTATGTTTGGGGATTTTCGTAAAAAATTTTTTGTGCACCGAAAATCCAATTGGTTGGGAGGGTACAGAGCAGAGAGAGGGATCCAGCAACACCATGGATCTCCTTAACATTCCCCGAATGTCTTCCAGGACCAAATATCCCGTTTTTTTACCCGTTGTCCATTTATTTATTTCTCCTTTCTTTGTTCTTTGTCCCCCCTTTCGACCCCTAGAGGGTCCCTCAAAGGAACTCTTATAAAATTTTGTATGTACTTGACCGCGTAGAGTACACCCAAACAAGCCCACCCCACCACGCCGAACTGAGCTATAGGCACCCATTAGAGTTCGCCGTTTGGGTGTAGGATCGGTTCGAGCTCCAGGTTATCCAATACCTGAATGTTCTGGATTGGCCCCTCATGAGTGTTGTTGTCAGCCGACGTATGTCGGCAACAACGGTGGATCCCCCTAAGTTTGTTCGGAGTCTTCTCCTTGCATCAAGAAGCTTTCATCGTTGTACTGCTATTTTACTTCATTTAATTTTTTCATTACGAGCTTGTCATATTGTCTTTATTGTTGCATGATTAGTTAGGGATGAGCGAACTTAATACTGAAAATCATTAAGATGCCAAGGAGAAGCCCAAGATGCATGATCTTAGTACAACTAAAAAAGCTTGATTTGAGGTAGTAATAAACTCGTTTCCCTTATTCCAAAAGTAAGGACTAGGAATAAATTAAAAATTAAAATTAAAATTATTCCTTGCCACATTCCGATGGCATATTAAGCCACCGCCTGCTAGATTTATAACAGGCTTAGATGTGATAAATGCATATTGGCAAATTCACGTCAAAACACAGCTTTTAAAGTTCCTATCCGATCAATATACCGATATAAGGCTATACCGTTGGGATTAACTAATGCTATTTGTCACCTGCTTCCTTACGCTCTAGAGTATTTGTATAAGTAAATAATTACAATTATTATCTTTTGGTTTGTGAGTCGCAAGCGACCGTTTATTTGGATTGATTAATTGAAACTAAAACTAAGATACAAAATATTTCCCTAAGTCCCTAGCAATCAAGTGTGGGCGTCGGCAGCGTCGCAGCAGGCGTCGGCAGCGAAGCAGTGGCCGTCCGCGGCCGCGCGGCGGAGAAGTGCAGATGATCGCACTTTAGCTGGTCGTTGACAGCGGAAAGAATGCAGACCTTTGGTCAGCTTTTTGGGCACTTGTGTTTACCCAGAAATGTTGTTGAAATATGAGATGTGGGACAATGACTTATAGGGCAATAACTCCTCTCCTCTTAATCGACGCTTGTCCTCAAGCGGTCATCAAAAAAACGGGATGTTGTTGAAACGCATTGTTGGTGGGGTGATCTGTGGTGGTTTGGCCACCGCGTCAATGGTTTGAATGCCAGGTGCGTCGATTTGAAGAACCACCTTTTTTCTCTCCGGCAGCACCAATGTGTCACGAAGATCAGGACACCAATCATCATTAGTATTGTTGCGCCGAACACTCTGTTTATTGTTGAGTGCGTTCTCGGATGTGTTATTCAGATGAAGTTGCTCGAGTGCTTCTAGCGAGAGAATTCGTAAGCGTCCCACCTCGTATGGAGTCAGCTGTATCAGTGGTGGCGCAGGTTTTGTTGAAGCCACTTCATTATTGCTGAACTCTCGGCCGTTGATTTTCAGGGTCTCGTTCAGGAACGTTATCAAGTAAGTGCCGCTCAATCGTCTCTCGATGTCCCTCCCGTTCACAGTGCCATTGAAGTCGTTGAGCAATATCAGCCCGTCGTCTATTTCTTCTATGGCAGGGATGTGTTCTGCATTGGCGAACTCACACCTTGATTGCTTTCCATTTAAAAGTTCGGATAGACAAAGGGAAAACTATTGGAACTTTTACAAAAGGCATTAATTCGTCTTTCTTTTCGTCTTTAAATTTAATAAATTTCTTTAGTTGGTAAATTAATGATATTATTGTTTTTTTTTACTGGTCTTATTTGATAATTTTGGAAATTAGTTGGTTTTAATATTGGGATTTTGATAACATACAAAATTGTAGTTCCGTTATGCAAAACGGAAACGTCTGAGAGCTTTAACATTTCTTCGACCGTTAAGGCAGAAGTCGGCATATTATTGATTTTGAGTAGGCTGTCGATCTCTTTCAACTCAAACTCGTGTTCATAACACTGTGTTCATAACACCCAGCCTTGACCATTGAATGGCAAATTTGATGTTGACTATCTCTTCTTTTACGAGCCTAATCTGGTTCTGTAGCCCTATGGCCAACTCATCCTTTAAGGTCGAATCTTTTCTGATTGTCACATCAGTCACTAGGTTCATTCTATTTTCTAGCTGTCTATTGATTATTACCTGTCTATTATTATTATCCATCAAGTCGTTTATCCCGTCGGTCAGAGCTACAAGGTCATCGTGATCCAGGCTACCGGCAACATATTTCCAGGCCGTCTCTATAAGATCTATCGATCTAGTTTTTCTTGTTTTTGCCAGGATCACAGTGTCAAGCAGGTTCTTTGTCTGTGTCAGTTCGTAGTTCAGTAAGTGATATGACTTGTCGTCGTTGAAGTCCTGTTCGATGTATTCTGTTAGTTTTCCATGCTCAGTTGTACGTGGTCCAAGTCAATGATATGAACAATTCTCGTTGTTCCTATCTGTATCTGTCCTATCCCGTTGTAAATCGTCACAGTCTGTGCATCGGTGTAGTTAGTTATCTCAATGAGTGCGTTTGTCAAGATGACCACAGTAAGTATCCTGAAAGTAATCATGATCTGATGTTACTTTTGTGCACTATTTTTCCTGATTCTGTTAGTATTGTAGTACTTCTATCTTGCTAAACTATTTCTTTCCTAAATCTATTTGATAGCTTAGACCCTAATCTGGTATTAACGCTAACGAAAATTTATTGCCCCTTGATGTAGGTCTTCATCGGCTTTCTTATGCGGTTGTAATTTTTAATGTCAGTTACCTGTTTTTTCCTAAGACGGTCTACATTGTCCAGTCTAGCTTGTTCGTACAGTTTCGGTGTCGCGGTAGTTACCCTACCGAAGAACACCTCTAGGGGTCGCTTCTTAGTGACCGAATGGGCAGTGAAGTTGTACTCATAGATAGCTCTATCGAGAAGTTCTTCGAAGCTTTTATGTGTTCCATCTCCTTTCAAGCATCTCATTATTTCAGAGAGTGTGGAGTGAAATCTTTCTATCTGTCCATTTACCGTACTCTTGTACGGAGGTGCTTTATAGAGCTCAATGCCCAGGTGGTCTGTCAACATAAATTTGATAGAGGCTGAGTTGGGCGACTTTTCGTTGTCCATTACTATTAGTTTGGGCACTCCATAATAGAATACGATATCTCTTAAGGGTTTTCTAATGTCCTCTACAGTTTTCGATTTAATGACTCTTCCCAGAGCCAGCTTGGAGAATTTGTCGATTGGTGTGAGCACCAGATGTCGTTCTGTCGAGTAGATGTCAACATGAATAATCTGTCCGGGGTATTCTGACAAGGGAGTTTCTCTGATTTCCGGATGTGTGGGATGTCTGTCATATTTAGAGGTCTTACACACCAAACACTGACTCACGATAGCCGAAACTTTTTTCCTCATTTTAGGAAAATACACTCTTTCGGACAACTGAGCTTTATCTTCCACAGCGTTTCTGTGTGCTCTGTTGTGTGTCCTAAGTATTTCTTCCTCCTGTTCGGCTTCGGTAACAAGGTCTTTGACCTCAGTCTGAGAGAATCTAATCTTGAAGCCCTTAAATGGGATGGCGTAGCACTTGCGCATAATTTAATTGGTTAGAGTAAACGTTTTCTTGGTTTGGCCTTGTTGGAATATTTGTTGTTAGATTCTGTCGATCACGAGCTATAGTTGGTGCTTGTCTGGGATTGGATACATTAGTCTTGTGTTTGGCGATGTCTTGGTAGATTCTGCAACCTTTGTAGCTAGCAGCATGATTTTCATGGCAGTTGGCACATGTGGCTGGTTCTTTCTTTTCTTTTGGACAGTTTACGCTTGGGTGATTCTGAGCACATTTACCGCACTTGAATGTTTTATTGCGGTATGTCTTTGTGTGCCCGAATTCTTGGCATCGAAAACATTGCACCATGTCACTCACCTTCCTTGGTAGTTCTATAGTTACGATAGCGTTATTAATATGTCTGATTTTGTAGATTTCCGTGTTATTGTTTTGTGGTTCCAAATCTATAAAGAACATCGGTAGCGGTTCCTTGGTAATACGGCTTTGGATGTTATGAATCCCTCTAACTGCATGGCCTTCAGATTCTAGAGCTTCCTTTATAGTTTCAACTTGTGTAGAGTGATGAATGTTTTTGGCTACAACCCTAAATGCCCTTTCCTGTTTAAGCTGAAATGTATGGTAGCTTATCTTATCTGTCTTCAGAACTTTTACTATATCCCTGAATCTTTCGACGCTCTTCACCATGATGCGAACATGTCCGTCTCGTTGTGATTTATATGTGAAATGACTAGCGCTTATATGTGGCTTAAGGTATTGAAGAAATCCATTTATATCACTCACATTGGACACGAAAATTGGTGGTGGTTTTTCAGAAGGCAAATCTTTTTCCATTTCTTCATCCAGTGTTGGGTTTGTTGTTGTAGGGTTAGGAGCTTCATCATCCGTGTCTGCCAGTAGGTTAGCAATACTGGATATACCGGGTCCAAAGTCTATGGCTGAAATTTTTCTCATCACAGCTGGGGAGTTCTCGTTTTTGCGCTTAATTGAGCGTGGATTAGTTGGCACCTTTTGCCACGCAAAATTATTGCTGTCACTAGCTCCGTTTGAAGTCATTGTTTTGCTACTTAATAGCAGCTAAGCTGCAGTCTCTTATCAGTTGTTTGATCTATTTATAGATGCTTCAGTTCAAGTTGTTTTTGTGTTTAACTTATTGGTTTTGCTTATTGGTTTTTTGCTTATTGGGTTTGCTTATAGATCTTGATTTTTTGTCAGTGCGTTTGCGCGACCGTACTCTTTGAGAGTGTGATAGAGACTGATTCTTTAAAGATAATCACGTAAACTTAAGAGAATTTAATGTTTATAATTTATTGGGGCATACGTCATTAATATTATTTACAATACAAATTGTATATATTATAAGAAAACTGAATTCAAACGTAGAGCTCGGGCGCGGCCGAGCTTGGATACCCTGTATCTAGAACACGAAACTTAAAAAAAAAAATGTGGTAGACCTGATCGGCTACATTCACATAATACCTCTGGTGTTAATATAAGTTAAGTTAAGTTAAGCTTAAGTGAGCACGATATCTATCGGACTTACGCAAGGGGAATTAAAGTCTTGACTTTGAAATTTTGTTTTTGGTATATCTCATGTAAATATGGTGCGATTTTAGTCATGTGTCATAGCAATTGAAAGATTTTTGGTGAACTTTTCGCAAGCAACTTATTCCAAAATCCGAAAGCTGTAGAATTTAGAAGACTTTAAAAAAGTGATGGGGGTCGAAAAACAAATAAACTTCACCAGCGTACACACATAAGGAGTCCGAATCCCAAGTTTGGCTATCCTAGTCTCTAAGATCTAAGCGTTCACACGGACGGACGGACAGACTGACAGACGGTCAGACGGACGGACATGGCTATATCAATTTCTCTAGTCACCCTGATCATATTGTGGGTAATTTTGGGAGGTCTCCAACGTCTCCTTCTCTATGTTACATACATTTGCACAAACTTAATATACCCTTGTACCTTTTTAGGTACAGGGTATAAAAATGTATGTTTGGGGATTTTCGTAAAAAATTTTTTGTGCACCGAAAATCCAATTGGTTGGGAGGGTACAGAGCAGAGAGAGGGATCCAGCAACACCATGGATCTCCTTAACATTCCCCGAATGTCTTCCAGGACCAAATATCCCGTTTTTTTACCCGTTGTCCATTTATTTATTTCTCCTTTCTTTGTTCTTTGTCCCCCCTTTCGACCCCTAGAGGGTCCCTCAAAGGAACTCTTATAAAATTTTGTATGTACTTGACCGCGTAGAGTACACCCAAACAAGCCCACCCCACCACGCCGAACTGAGCTATAGGCACCCATTAGAGTTCGCCGTTTGGGTGTAGGATCGGTTCGAGCTCCAGGTTATCCAATACCTGAATGTTCTGGATTGGCCCCTCATGAGTGTTGTTGTCAGCCGACGTATGTCGGCAACAACGGTGGATCCCCCTAAGTTTGTTCGGAGTCTTCTCCTTGCATCAAGAAGCTTTCATCGTTGTACTGCTATTTTACTTCATTTAATTTTTTCATTACAAGCTTGTCATATTGTCTTCATTGTTGCATGATTAGTTAGGGATGAGCGAACTTAATACTGAAAATCATTAAGATGCCAAGGAGAAGCCCAAGATGCATGATCTTAGTACAACTAAAAAAGCTTGATTTGAGGTAGTAATAAACTCGTTTCCCTTATTCCAAAAGTAAGGACTAGGAATAAATTAAAAATTAAAATTAAAATTATTCCTTGCCACATTCCGATGGCATATTAAGCCACCGCCTGCTAGATTTATAACAGGCTTAGATGTGATAAATGCATATTGGCAAATTCACGTCAAAACACAGCTTTTAAAGTTCCTATCCGATCAATATACCGATATAAGGCTATACCGTTGGGATTAACTAATGCTATTTGTCGCCTAATGGATCAGGTGATACCTGCTTCCTCACGCTCTAGAGTATTTGTATAAGTAAATAATTACAATTATTATCTTTTGGTTTGTGAGTCGCAAGCGACCGTTTATTTGGATTGATTAATTGAAACTAAAACTAAGATACAAAATATTTCCCTAAGTCCCTAGCAATCAAGTGTGGGCGTCGGCAGCGTCGCAGCAGGCGTCGGCAGCGAAGCAGTGGCCGTCCGCGGCCGCGCGGCGGAGAAGTGCAGATGATCGCACTTTAGCTGGTCGTTGACAGCGGAAAGAATGCAGACCTTTGGTCAGCATTTTGGGCACTTGTGTTTACCCAGAAATGTTGTTGAAATATGAGATGTGGGACAATGACTTATAGGGCAATAACTCCTCTCCTCTTAATCGACGCTTGTCCTCAAACGGTCATCAAAAAAACGGGATGTTGTTGAAACGCATTGTTGGTGGGGTGATCTGTGGTTGTTTGGGCACCGCGTCAATGGTTTGAATGCCAGGTGCGTCGATTTGAAGAACCACCTTTTTTCTCTCCGGCAGCACCAATGTGTCACGAAGATCAGGACACCAATCATCATTAGTATTGTTGCGCCGAACACTCTGTTTATTGTTGAGTGCGTTCTCGGATGTGTTATTCAGATGAAGTTGCTCGAGTGCTTCTAGCGAGAGAATTCGTAAGCGTCCCACCTCGTATGGAGTCAGCTGTATCAGTGGTGGCGCAGGTTTTGTTGAAGCCACTTCATTATTGCTGAACTCTCGGCCGTTGATTTTCAGGGTCTCGTTCAGGAACGTTATCAAGTAAGTGCCGCTCAATCGTCTCTCGATGTCCCTCCCGTTCACAGTGCCATTGAAGTCGTTGAGCAATATCAGCCCGTCGTCTATTTCTTCTATGGCAGGGATGTGTTCTGCATTGGCGACCTCACACCTTGATTGCTTTCCATTTAAAAGTTCGGGTAGACAAAGGGAAAACTATTGGAACTTTTGCAAAAGGCATTAATTCGTCTTTCTTTTCGTCTTTAAATTTAATAAATTTCTTTAGTTGGTAAATTAATGATATTATTGTTTTTTTTACTGGTCTTATTTAATAATTTTGGAAATTAGTTGGTTTTAATATTGGGATTTTGATAACATACAAAATTGTAGTTCCGTTATGCAAAACGGAAACGTCTGAGAGCTTTAACATTTCTTCGACCGTTAAGGCAGAAGTCGGCATATTATTGATTTTGAGTAGGCTGTCGATCTCTTTCAACTCGAACTCGTTTAGCAGGAATGTGTTCATAACACCCAGCCTTGCCCATTGAATGGCAAATTTGATGTTGACTATCTCTTCTTTTACGAGCCTAATCTGGTTCTGTAGCCCTATGGCCAACTCATCCTTTAAGGTCGAATCTTTTCTGATTGTCACATCAGTCACTAGGTTCATTCTATTTTCTAGCTGTCTATTGATTATTACCTGTCTATTATTATTATCCGTCAAGTCGTTTATCCCGTCGGTCAGAGCTACAAGGTCATCGTGATCCAGGCTACCGGCAACATATTTCCAGGCCGTCTCTATAAGATCTATCGATCTAGTTTTTCTTGTTTTTGCCAGGATCACAGTGTCAAGCAGGTTCTTTGTCTGTGTCAGTTCGTAGTTCACTAAGTGATATGACTTGTCGTCGTTGAAGTCCTGTTCGATGTATTCTGTTAGTTTTCCATGCTCAGTTGTACGTGGTCCAAGTCAATGATATGAACA
Source organism: Scaptodrosophila latifasciaeformis (assembly GCA_037075145.1). Taxonomy (NCBI): domain Eukaryota; kingdom Metazoa; phylum Arthropoda; class Insecta; order Diptera; family Drosophilidae; genus Scaptodrosophila; species Scaptodrosophila latifasciaeformis. The sequence goes on along the minus strand of JBAMCM010000637.1, from coordinate 18,919 downwards.
ATTCTCGTTGTTCCTATCTGTATCTGTCCTATCCCGTTGTAAATCGTCACAGTCTGTGCATCGGTGTAGTTAGTTATCTCAATGAGTGCGTTTGTCAAGATGACCACAGTAAGTATCCTGAAAGTAATCATGATCTGATGTTACTTTTGTGCACTATTTTTCCTGATTCTGTTAGTATTGTAGTACTTCTATCTTGCTAAACTATTTCTTTCCTAAATCTATTTGATAGCTTAGACCCTAATCTGGTATTAACGCTAACGAAAATTTATTGCCCCTTGATGTAGGTCTTCATCTGCTTTCTTATGCGGTTGTAATTTTTAATGTCAGTTACCTGTTTTTTCCTATGACGGTCTAAATTGTCCAGTCTAGCTTGTTCGTACAGTTTCGGTGTCGCGGTAGTTACCCTACCGAAGAACACCTCTAGGGGTCGCTTCTTAGTGACCGAATGGGCAGTGAAGTTGTACTCATAGATAGCTCTATCGAGAAGTTCTTCGAAGCTTTTATGTGTTCCATCTCCTTTCAAGCATCTCATTATTTCAGAGAGTGTGGAGTGAAATCTTTCTATCTGTCCATTTACCGTACTCTTGTACGGAGGTGCTTTATAGAGCTCAATGCCCAGCTGGTCTGTCAACATGAATTTGATAGAGGCTGAGTTGGGCGACTTTTCGTTGTCCATTACTATTAGTTTGGGCACTCCATAATAGAATACGATATCTCTTAAGGGTTTTCTAATGTCCTCTACAGTTTTCGATTTAATGACTCTTCCCAGAGCCAGCTTGGAGAATTTGTCGATTGGTGTGAGCACCAGATGTCGTTCTGTCGAGTAGATGTCAACATGAATAATCTGTCCGGGGTATTCTGACAAGGGAGTTTCTCTGATTTCCGGATGTGTGGGATGTCTGTCATATTTAGAGGTCTTACACACCAAACACTGACTCACGATAGCCGAAACTTTTTTCCGCATTTTAGGAAAATACACTCTTTCGGACAACTGAGCTTTATCTTCCACAGCGTTTCTGTGTGCTCTGTTGTGTGTCCTAAGTATTTCTTCCTCCTGTTCGGCTTCGGTAACAAGGTCTTTGACCTCAGTCTGAGAGAATCTAATCTTGAAGCCCTTAAAATGGATGGCGTAGCACTTGCGCATAATTTAATTGGTTAGAGTAAACGTTTTCTTGGTTTGGCCTTGTTGGAATATTTGTTGTTAGATTCTGTCGATCACGAGCTATAGTTGGTGCTTGTCTGGGATTGGATACATTAGTCTTGTGTTTGGCGATGTCTTGGTAGATTCTGCAACCTTTGTAGCTAGCAGCATGATTTTCATGGCAGTTGGCACATGTGGCTGGTTCTTTCTTTTCTTTTGGACAGTTTACGCTTGGGTGATTCTGAGCACATTTAACGCACTTGAATGTTTTATTGCGGTATGTCTTTGTGTGCCCGAATTCTTGGCATCGAAAACATTGCACCATGTCACTCACCTTCCTTGGTAGTTCTATAGTTACGATAGCGTTATTAATATGCCTGATTTTGTAGATTTCCGTGTTATTGTTTTGTGGTTCCAAATCTATAAAGAACATCGGTAGCGGTTCCTTGGTAATACGGCTTTGGATGTTATGAATCCCTCTAACTGCATGGCCTTCAGATTCTAGAGCTTCCTTTATAGTTTCAACTTGTGTAGAGTGATGAATGTTTTTGGCTACGACCCTAAATGCCCTTTCCTGTTTAAGCTGAAATGTATGGTAGCTTATCTTATCTGTCTTCAGAACTTTTACTATATCCCTGAATCTTTCGACGCTCTTCACCATGATGCGAACATGTCCGTCTCGTTGTGATTTATATGTGAAATGACTAGCGCTTATATGTGGCTTAAGGTATTGAAGAAATCCATTTATATCACTCACATTGGACACGAAAATTGGTGGTGGTTTTTCAGAAGGCAAATCTTTTTCCATTTCTTCATCCAGTGTTGGGTTCGTTGTTGTAGGGTTAGGAGCTTCATCATCCGTGTCTGCCAGTAGGTTAGCAATACTGGATGTACCGGGTCCAAAGTCTATGGCTGAAATTTTTCTCATCACAGCTGGGGAGTTCTCGTTTTTGCGCTTAATTGAGCGTGGATTAGTTGGCACCTTTTGCCACGCAAAATTATTGCTGTCACTAGCTCCGTTTGAAGTCATTGTTTTGCTACTTAATAGCAGCTAAGCTGCAGTCTCTTATCAGTTGTTTGATCTATTTATAGATGCTTCAGTTCAAGTTGTTTTTGTGTTTAACTTATTGGTTTTGCTTATTGGTTTTTTGCTTATTGGGTTTGCTTATAGATCTTGATTTTTTGTCAGTGCGTTTGCGCGACCGTACTCTTTGAGAGTGTGATAGAGACTGATTCTTTAAAGATAATCACGTAAACTTAAGAGAATTTAATGTTTATAATTTATTGGGGCATACGTCATTAATATTATTTACAATACAAATTGTATATATTATAAGAAAACTGAATTCAAACGTAGAGCTCGGGCGCGGCCGAGCTTGGATACCCTGTATCTAGAACACGAAACTTAAAAAAAAAAATGTGGTAGACCTGATCGGCTACATTCACATAATACCTCTGGTGTTAATATAAGTTAAGTTAAGTTAAGCTTAAGTGAGCACGATATCTATCGGACTTACGCAAGGGGAATTAAAGTCTTGACTTTGAAATTTTGTTTTTGGTATATCTCATGTAAATATGGTGCGATTTTAGTCATGTGTCATAGCAATTGAAAGATTTTTGGTGAACTTTTCGCAAGCAACTTATTCCAAAATCCGAAAGCTGTAGAATTTAGAAGACTTTAAAAAAGTGATGGGGGTCGAAAAACAAATAAACTTCACCAGCGTACACACATAAGGAGTCCGAATCCCAAGTTTGGTTATCCTAGTCTCTAAGATCTAAGCGTTCACACGGACGGACGGACAGACTGACAGACGGTCAGACGGACGGACATGGCTATATCAATTTCTCTAGTCACCCTGATCATATTGTGGGTAATTTTGGGAGGTCTCCAACGTCTCCTTCTCTATGTTACATACATTTGCACAAACTTAATATACCCTTGTACCTTTTTAGGTACAGGGTATAAAAATGTATGTTTGGGGATTTTCGTAAAAAATTTTTTGTGCACCGAAAATCCAATTGGTTGGGAGGGTACAGAGCAGAGAGAGGGATCCAGCAACACCATGGATCTCCTTAACATTCCCCGAATGTCTTCCAGGACCAAATATCCCGTTTTTTTACCCGTTGTCCATTTATTTATTTCTCCTTTCTTTGTTCTTTGTCCCCCCTTTCGACCCCTAGAGGGTCCCTCAAAGGAACTCTTATAAAATTTTGTATGTACTTGACCGCGTAGAGTACACCCAAACAAGCCCACCCCACCACGCCGAACTGAGCTATAGGCACCCTTTAGAGTTCGCCGTTTGGGTGTAGGATCGGTTCGAGCTCCAGGTTATCCAATACCTGAATGTTCTGGATTGGCCCCTCATGAGTGTTGTTGTCAGCCGACGTATGTCGGCAACAACGGTGGATCCCCCTAAGTTTGTTCGGAGTCTTCTCCTTGCATCAAGAAGCTTTCATCGTTGTACTGCTATTTTACTTCATTTAATTTTTTCATTACAAGCTTGTCATATTGTCTTCATTGTTGCATGATTAGTTAGGGATGAGCGAACTTAATACTGAAAATCATTAAGATGCCAAGGAGAAGCCCAAGATGCATGATCTTAGTACAACTAAAAAAGCTTGATTTGAGGTAGTAATAAACTCGTTTCCCTTATTCCAAAAGTAAGGACTAGGAATAAATTAAAAATTAAAATTAAAATTATTCCTTGCCACATTCCGATGGCATATTAAGCCACCGCCTGCTAGATTTATAACAGGCTTAGATGTGATAAATGCATATTGGCAAATTCACGTCAAAACACAGCTTTTAAAGTTCCTATCCGATCAATATACCGATATAAGGCTATACCGTTGGGATTAACTAATGCTATTTGTCACCTGCTTCCTTACGCTCTAGAGTATTTGTATAAGTAAATAATTACAATTATTATCTTTTGGTTTGTGAGTCGCAAGCGACCGTTTATTTGGATTGATTAATTGAAACTAAAACTAAGATACAAAATATTTCCCTAAGTCCCTAGCAATCAAGTGTGGGCGTCGGCAGCGTCGCAGCAGGCGTCGGCAGCGAAGCAGTGGCCGTCCGCGGCCGCGCGGCGGAGAAGTGCAGATGATCGCACTTTAGCTGGTCGTTGACAGCGGAAAGAATGCAGACCTTTGGTCAGCTTTTTGGGCACTTGTGTTTACCCAGAAATGTTGTTGAAATATGAGATGTGGGACAATGACTTATAGGGCAATAACTCCTCTCCTCTTAATCGACGCTTGTCCTCAAGCGGTCATCAAAAAAACGGGATGTTGTTGAAACGCATTGTTGGTGGGGTGATCTGTGGTGGTTTGGCCACCGCGTCAATGGTTTGAATGCCAGGTGCGTCGATTTGAAGAACCACCTTTTTTCTCTCCGGCAGCACCAATGTGTCACGAAGATCAGGACACCAATCATCATTAGTATTGTTGCGCCGAACACTCTGTTTATTGTTGAGTGCGTTCTCGGATGTGTTATTCAGATGAAGTTGCTCGAGTGCTTCTAGCGAGAGAATTCGTAAGCGTCCCACCTCGTATGGAGTCAGCTGTATCAGTGGTGGCGCAGGTTTTGTTGAAGCCACTTCATTATTGCTGAACTCTCGGCCGTTGATTTTCAGGGTCTCGTTCAGGAAAGTTATCAAGTAAGTGCCGCTCAATCGTCTCTCGATGTCCCTCCCGTTCACAGTGCCATTGAAGTCGTTGAGCAATATCAGCCCGTCGTCTATTTCTTCTATGGCAGAGATGTGTTCTGCATTGGCGAACTCACACCTTGATTGCTTTCCATTTAAAAGTTCGGATAGACAAAGGGAAAACTATTGGAACTTTTGCAAAAGGCATTAATTCGTCTTTCTTTTCGTCTTTAAATTTAATAAATTTCTTTAGTTGGTAAATTAATGATATTATTGTTTTTTTTTTACTGGTCTTATTTGATAATTTTGGAAATTAGTTGGTTTTAATATTGGGATTTTGATAACATACAAAATTGTAGTTCCGTTATGCAAAACGGAAACGTCTGAGAGCTTTAACATTTCTTCGACCGTTAAGGCAGAAGTCGGCATATTATTGATTTTGAGTAGGCTGTCGATCTCTTTCAACTCAAACTCGTGTTCATAACACTGTGTTCATAACACCCAGCCTTGCCCATTGAATGGCAAATTTGATGTTGACTATCTCTTCTTTTACGAGCCTAATCTGGTTCTGTAGCCCTATGGCCAACTCATCCTTTAAGGTCGAATCTTTTCTGATTGTCACATCAGTCACTAGGTTCATTCTATTTTCTAGCTGTCTATTGATTATTACCTGTCTATTATTATTATCCATCAAGTCGTTTATCCCGTCGGTCAAAGCTACAAGGTCATCGTGATCCAGGCTACCGGCAACATATTTCCAGGCCGTCTCTATAAGATCTATCGATCTAGTTTTTCTTGTTTTTGCCAGGATCACAGTGTCAAGCAGGTTCTTTGTCTGTGTCAGTTCGTAGTTCAGTAAGTGATATGACTTGTCGTCGTTGAAGTCCTGTTCGATGTATTCTGTTAGTTTTCCATGCTCAGTTGTACGTGGTCCAAGTCAATGATATGAACAATTCTCGTTGTTCCTATCTGTATCTGTCCTATCCCGTTGTAAATCGTCACAGTCTGTGCATCGGTGTAGTTAGTTATCTCAATGAGTGCGTTTGTCAAGATGACCACAGTAAGTATCCTGAAAGTAATCATGATCTGATGTTACTTTTGTGCACTATTTTTCCTGATTCTGTTAGTATTGTAGTACTTCTATCTTGCTAAACTATTTCTTTCCTAAATCTATTTGATAGCTTAGACCCTAATCTGGTATTAACGCTAACGAAAATTTATTGCCCCTTGATGTAGGTCTTCATCGGCTTTCTTATGCGGTTGTAATTTTTAATGTCAGTTACCTGTTTTTTCCTATGACGGTCTACATTGTCCAGTCTAGCTTGTTCGTACAGTTTCGGTGTCGCGGTAGTTACCCTACCGAAGAACACCTCTAGGGGTCGCTTCTTAGTGACCGAATGGGCAGTGAAGTTGTACTCATAGATAGCTCTATCGAGAAGTTCTTCGAAGCTTTTATGTGTTCCATCTCCTTTCAAGCATCTCATTATTTCAGAGAGTGTGGAGTGAAATCTTTCTATCTGTCCATTTACCGTACTCTTGTACGGAGGTGCTTTATAGAGCTCAATGCCCAGCTGGTCTGTCAACATAAATTTGGTAGAGGCTGAGTTGGGCGACTTTTCGTTGTCCATTACTATTAGTTTGGGCACTCCATAATAGAATACGATATCTCTTAAGGGTTTTCTAATGTCCTCTACAGTTTTCGATTTAATGACTTTTCCCAGAGCCAGCTTGGAGAATTTGTCGATTGGTGTGAGCACCAGATGTCGTTCTGTCGAGTAGATGTCAACATGAATAATCTGTCCGGGGTATTCTGACAAGGGAGTTTCTCTGATTTCCGGATGTGTGGGATGTCTGTCATATTTAGAGGTCTTACACACCAAACACTGACTCACGATAGCCGAAACTTTTTTCCTCATTTTAGGAAAATACACTCTTTCGGACAACTGAGCTTTATCTTCCACAGCGTTTCTGTGTGCTCTGTTGTGTGTCCTAAGTATTTCTTCCTCCTGTTCGGCTTCGGTAACAAGGTCTTTGACCTCAGTCTGAGAGAATCTAATCTTGAAGCCCTTAAAATGGATGGCGTAGAGAATTTGTATTTTCCCGATTACATCCTCAGATGTGAAAATTCCGTTAATCACGGATGGGTTAAGATATTTCTTCAAATCTGACAAGAGACTATCAGGTGTGAACAATTTACGATCCTCTAAATGCCTATGAAATGTCGAGAATGGAATGCTAAATGAGTAATTCTCTGACTTGGATTTCCTGAAGAAAATTTGATTTTTAAATTCATTTATTGGGGCTTCAACGCTAGGTATCAACCCATGGCTCGAACTGTCAAAGCTGTGCATTGTTGAGGCTACCGAGTTTATTTGCGCGGGTGTCGGTCCTCTGGACGGAGCGTCGGCCACAGCGTTTTCTTTGCCTGGTTTATAGAGAATCTCATAGTCATATTCCTCGAGGTATGATTTCCATCTTTTGATCCTCGCATTTCTATTCCAACTACTGAGGGAATGGGTCAGAGGCTGATGGTCAGTAAAGATTTTCACCTTTGCTTTACCGTAAAGGTAAATTTTGAGTTTTTTTAGAGCCCAGATAATGGCTAGCATTTCTTTCTCATTTGTGGCGTAGTTTTCCTCCGCCTTCGAGAGTGTTCTCGATAAAAATGAGATGGGTCTGTTTTCTTGTGAAAGAACAGCCCCCACTGCGAAATTGGAAGCGTCCGTTGTTAGGTGAAATTCTTTTTTAAAATCTGGGTAGTGGAGTATCACGTCTGGGGAAATCAAACTGCTCTTCAATTTCTTGAAGGCTTCCATTGCTTCGCTATTAAGGGAGACGGATTTTTTGACGATAATGTCTTGGAAATTCGTCCATCCTCCCCCCTCAAAAGCGAGCTAAGTGGTTTTGCCAACTTAGTGTAGTTGGGAATAAATCTCCTGTAATATCCGGATAATCCCAAAAATGATCTCAGTTCTTTGAGTGTTTATGGAATTGGGAAGTCTGAAATTGCCTGTACTTTAATTGGATTGGTTTCTATGCCCTTGTCGGACACGACGAATCCCAGGAATTCTACCTTCCTCTTCATAAACTCGCATTTGTCCAACTGACATTTCATGTTGGCTTGTTGCAAGGTCTTGAAAATGATGTCCAGGTTTTTGTAATGGGTTTCATCATCTTTGCTAAAGATGATGATATCGTCGATATAGATGAAACATATTTTGCCAATATGCTCATGAAGAAAATCGTCGAGTGCGCGTTGGAATATTGATGGTGCATTTTTCAGACTGAATGGGAGTCGAGTGAACTCGTATTTTCCATGATTTATGGAGAAGGCGGTTTTTTCGATATCGAAGTCCTTTAGTGGGATCTGGTGAAACCCACTTTTAAGGTCGAGTACCGAGAAAATTTTGTTGTCACCAAGTTGGGCTAAAACCTCTTTAATATCGGGGATAGGGTACCTATCTGCCACTGTTACCATATTAAGTTTTCGGTAATCGATCAGGACTCTGTATTTCTTTTCACCAGAGGAGTTTTTTTGGCACAATCCACACGGGTGAATTGTAGGGTGACCTTGATGGTCGAAAAATACCGTCACAGAAAAGCTCCGCTATTTGTTTATTGACCTCATCTTTTAGGGACATGGGGTACTGATAAAACTTCGAATACACAGGTGTATCCGATGTGGTTCTAATTGCTGCCTTCAGATTTGTTGTGAAGGTCCGTTTTTGGTTTGGGTCTGCGAAGAGACCTGGATAATTATTAATTACCCGATTCAGTTTTTCCTTTTTGTTCTTGTCCCAAGTGATCTATTCTGGGGCTGATTGTGTTAACAGCCTCGAATCTTCGTTTCTTGATAGCAATCCTCTTCCCATTTCCCAGTGTCGTGGTCAAATTTCCCAAATCTATCTGTGCTCCCATTTCTTTCAGGGTGTCTTTGCCGAGAATTGCGTCGAATGTCGTAAGAGATGTTAATAGGAAAAATTTTATTTCCCAGTCAAATAGGTCTGCTCTCTTATAGTGTGTTATTTTTATATCGCCACCCGGAGTGGCGGCAATGAAAGGCTTGTTGTTTGATATTGCATTCGACACCAGTTTGGGCTGAATATAGTTTTTGTTGGAGCCCGTGTCGATCAACACTTTTAGAACCTTTCCACTCCTCACTTTACATTCGAAGTATGGCAGTGAGGAGTCTTCTAATCTAAAAAATGCAACACTTGTTGTTGTTGCTCGTCGTCATTTAGGTGGTCCGTCAGTCCGTTGCAATATTCGTCCATGGTGCCACTTATGTCGTTCTGGGTTTCATATTCTTGCATCGGCCGTTGATAGTCTGTCATGCTTGAACTAGGCCCAGCTATTTCGACACTTGGCTGTCCCATGCCCATTGTTTGAAAATTTTAATTTCTCTGTCTTTTGTTTATGTTTGTAATCTGACCGCTCGGTCGTTTGCCGGCGTCAAATTGTGGTCTGTTTATGTAATTGAGGTTTCTCGTCTGTATGCGGCGGTCCACGTCTATTGGTTCTGGTCTTGGTTGCGGCTTGGCCACGAAAGGTCGGGGTGGGGCATTATATTGTTGCCATTGTTGTTGATAATTTTGTCGGGGTGCGGCGAACGGTGCATTACCGAAATTGAGCATGTGTTGTCTTGGCGCAGCGAATGGCTGGCCTAAGTGTTGTGGTGGTCTCCTAATGAGGTTTCGTGGATTGACCGGTGGAGGCTGTCGATGGCCAAAGGCATGGGTTTTTCGTTTACCCTGAAGCCCGACTGTTGCCCCTTATTTGCCGCATGGTTTGATCTGTATGTTTGTTTTTCAAGTTTTAGGCAAAAATGCAAAGCTGAAGGGAGATCGGCTGGCTCCTTTATAGCCAAGAGGCGAGGTAAGTCTTCTCGAAGGCTTCTAATAAAAGTGTCCAGAGCTTTATCTATGTACATTTTTGTAACGAAATGCTCGGATTCTCGGGTCATTTGCGTGCAGCTAAACTTATTTAAAATAAGTGAGAGATTTTTGTAAACGTCTTGGTGGAAATCTTCCACCGATTGCTGGTGACCTTGGACCAAAATTGGCATTTGGTATTCTAATGTAGTTATGTCTCGTTTATCTGCGTAATGCAGAGTGAGACATCTTAACATGGCATTCCAATCTAGCGGAATGCTGTAGGACTCGAGTGCCACGTCGGCACTTTCGACAATTTTATTTCTTATGCTATGAAGTATACCATAATATTTTGGAGTACCCACAAATGGGGTATAAGTCTCCATGATTCTATCAACGCTCTTTTTCCAAGAGCCGAATTCTGCTGGGTCCCCAGAGAATTCCCTGATCGATTTTACGATATCAGGTACCCTGTCAAAGTCCCTTAAATTGTTTTTGTATACAGGCTCGACGACCGGTTCACTCACGTCAGTAAAGTCAAGTGTGTCGTTGTTCATTTGTTTTATCAGTCCAGATAAAATTTGGGCTACCGTTTGGCCAATTAAGCCTGTCAACTGTTCAACATTCATATCTATGCGCTGCCGTTCAGGCGGTTCACAACCACAATTAAATTAAAAGGAAAGTAAAATTTTTTTGTTTTTTTTTTTTTTTTTTAATGCACTGTCGAACCCGTTCTGGGGTCGATGAAATGTTAAAGTACAAGTATATTAAATTTTTAAATCTTAAAATTTAAAAAATTTTATAAAATATAATTTTTTTTTTTTTTTAATATAAATTTTTTATAAAAAATATTTCTTTCTTCGATATAGATTTTTTTTTAAATATTTTAAATATTTCTTTCTTCGCTTACAATAAAATTGCTGTGGTCACTCCTCCTGGCTGTGTGAAGGTCATCCTTTTTGCTTTGTGCTACTGGGGATCCACGTCAGCACTCCAAAGAAGGTCTTCTGCGGGGTGGCCTGACAGAAATGTGATCCACCGATGGGCAATATTCTGCCGTTGAATATTTTCCTCTTCAGGAAAATCTTGTTTTTTTTCAAAAAAAAATTTTTTTTTTCAAACAGTTCTTTTCTTTTTTATAAATGCCGACCGCGAACTTTTTTATTAACTCACGGGAGTTTCTTCGGCACTAATTTAACCAACGCATTTTTTTGCAAAATTTTTATTTTGGTCCGCGACTTAGAATTTTTGTTTGTCGTTCGCGTTATTCGGTCCCTGCTCGGGCGCCAGTAAATTTTTTTCACGTGACACGATTCGCGAAAAAACTAATTAAATCTAAAATTTTGAAGGAAGAGGAATAGATTAGGCAATCAAGTATTCTACTAAGGAAGAGAAGGATTTAAACGAATAATATATTAGTTATATATTAGTTTTGATAGATTGCATACCAGAGGAGGAGCAAACTAAGTGGTACAAACTATTATAGTCTCTACATAAATTTAAAAAAGGCTCATGCATTAAATAATTAGATGTGGCTGGACAGATTACTAAAGGAGAAAATGATAAATAATTACAATTATTTTCTTTTGGTTTGTGGGTCGCAAGCGACCGTTTATTTGGATTGATTAATTGAAACTAAAACAAAGATACAAAATATTTCCCTAAGTCCCTAGCAATCAAGTGTGGGCGTTGGCAGCGTCGCAGCAGGCGTGGCAGCGAAGCAGTGGCCCTCCGCCGCCGCGCGGCGGAGAAGTGCTGATGATCGCACTTTAGCTGGTCGTTGACAGCGGAAAGAATGCAGACCTTTGGTCAGCATTTTGGGCACTTGTGTTTACCCAGAAATGTTGTTGAAATATGTGATGTGGGACAATGACTTATAGGGCAATAACTTATATCAGTACGATTTATTAGTGCTCTCTAAAGATTTTGACACGCATTTATCATTATTACAGAAAGTTGCTTTTTATTTACGGAAGGCAAACATGACTATTAATATAAAGATATAAAATTTTTGTATGAAGAAGATAAAATATGTCGGTCTTTTGATTGTGAACGGAGAATCAAAAAGCGCTCCAAGTAAAGTGAAAGCCATTTATAATTTTCCGATCCCAAAAACAGTTAAACAGATTGGGCGATTTCTAGGTACGGTTGTTTGGTATCGTCGATTACTTTGATACAGCTTGTTCGATTCCAAAAACTGAATACGGACCTAACAGATCCATATTCCCGTTCAAAAACTGTTTGTTGATTATCGTAGACCATTTTACAAAATTTAATTTCTTTTGCCCTTTGAAAAAGCTTACATCTGGTCAAAATTGTGATTATTAAGAGAATTTGGTGTTTCCAACCTTTGGAGTTCCAGTATCTATTTTGACAGATAATGGTTCTCAGTTATGGTCTGGTATTTTCAAAGCATTTTTATCCCGATTCGGGGTCACTTATAAATGTATTCATGTCCCGAAGCAAGCCTATCATTTCTCATGACAGCACAGTTGATGGTACCTCCCAGGATGTCGGCTTACAAAAATCAAACAAAAGTTTTCCAGTTATGTATTATTCCGTCGATTAAACAAAGATTAATTCAGGAGTTGATTTCTTGCGAGCTTTTGGATTAGCCCCAATCATTTTTGATCGTTTGAATGTGCATCCTGTTCGTTCGGACTCCCTAAGTGTCTAGAAGTTCTCTACTGAATTAGATGAATTCAACGCCATATCGATATTGGTGAAGCTAATCCAGTCAAACAGAGACATTATCCTGACAGTCAAGCCATTGAGTTGTTGTTATATAATGAAATCGATCGTATGCTAGAGGTAGGCGTAATTGAGCCATTATCCAGTACTTGCAGCATGCCGATGCGACTTGTAGTCAAGCCGAACAAAGTTTGACGCAATGAAAAAGGTTGTTTACTCGCAACCCAGCATTGATGGTATTTTTGCATGTTTGCCGAATTCAAACATAATTATGAAAATAGAACTGACCGAAGAGTCGAAGCATCTGATGGTATTTATCGTCCCTGGTAGGCCGTTAGCCAATTCAAGGTTATGCCTTTGGGTTGTTTAACGCCCCTTCAACTATGTGCCGCCTAATGGACAGTATAATTCCGCCAGATCTGCGTAACTGCGTGTTTGGTTATTTGGATGATTTATGCATATTTTCGAATTTCGTCGTGTCAACTTGACCTTAAACGTATCTCATAATAATTTTTGCGTTACAAAGGTAACCTATCTTGGCTATGTCATCGGCAGTGGAAGCGATTGCACGGACCACGATAAGTATGCTTGTATTTTGAATTGGCTCTCTCCTAAAAACTTAAAACAAGTTCGCGGATTTCTCGGTGTTTGTGGATAGTATTGACGGTTTATTTCTAACTACGCCGATCTAACTTACCTGTCGGGAGCAGAATAAAGCTTCCACAACAATACAACAACAATTACAATAAACACAACATAAATATTGTAATATTCTAAACTAATACCTATCTAAAAAACATTCAAATTTAAATATAACGTAAATTCTCCCGCCAATTGTTCTTACTTGCTTATTATCACCAAATCTGTTTTATTCTAATATTCACTTTGTTAAACTTCTTATGTACACGCATTTTTTTTAAGTCAGTCTTCGCCAAGCTTTCGTTCGCTTTAATTGCTAGCCGCAGTCGAGCAGCTTCTATTGTAAACATATAACGTCGTTCGCAACTAGGTGGCACAAATCAATGCCCTCCTAAGATGTAGAAAAAGAAAAAAATCGAGTGGACAGCTGAAGCCCTAATGGAGATGGAAAGATTTAAGACCCTATTGACCTCTGTCCCTATTTTACACAGCATTTAAACTGATGATCAAGTCGAAGTTCTCATTGCATTCATATCGAAAAAATTAAGTTGAGCTCAGCGCAACTATGCCTTTATTCAGCGAGAGTTTTTATCAGTTATTTTGACAATTGGGAAGTTTTGGTGCTACTTGGAACTTCAAGAATTCAAAGTAGTCACCGATCACTCAAGCTTGCTCTGGTTGATGACATGACAAAATGTGTCTAGCCGGTTAACAAGATGGATATTTTGTCTACAACAATATTAATTCACCTTTTCACCTTTGAACTCAAGGGTTTTTTGGAGTTAAAATATGTCCTTTTAATAAACAACATTAGCCAATATGCACACATATTCCCTCCCGATAAAGTGTGTGATCAGTACGTGTATATGTGTACTTTCTTTGGGTCCAAATGTATTGGTACAAGCTTTCGATAATTTGACTTCATCGCATGGTGGTATTCAAAACGCTTTAGAAAAAGTCCTTCGCCATTTATATTAGCCTGGAATGGTTGCTCAGGTGTGTGGCTATGTTCGAAATTGTGAAACCTGCAAGTAAGCCAGGACCCCAAATTTTTTTTCTTCGTCCCCCCATGGGTAAAGAAATGTAGACATTTTCAACGGTTCTACGTTGATTTGCTTGGACATTACACTCGTAGTAAATCTGGCCATGTCGGCTTGTGAATCGTGTTAGACCACTTCAGTAAGCACCATTGGTAGCATTTTCTGAAATAATTTTCGCCAGGCCAAGATTCAAAAGTTCTTGCTGACTCAAATTTTTCATAGTTATGGTGTGCCTAAAATTGGGAGCTCGTCATATCTTCACGGGCCTCTACTCACTGCAAATCAATGCTGCCGAACGTCTGAATCATTCGCTATTAGGTGCTATTCGATCATATATTAAAACGAAACAAACGCTGTGGGATAAAAATTTATTTGAGTTTTATTTGGTCTAGATATGATCACGTATAGGTTGGATAATACCTTGTTGAAAATCGTTCAGATGTTGGAGGGACCAAAGATATCTTTAGACCGTACAGATAATTTTGCTCTTCCTCGAAAAGTCATCCATGTTGTAAGAAATTACATTATTCTTTTGAAACCTGTCTCCATAGGGAAGAACAGGAAATCATCCACCGTAATTTTTCGCTTAGCCGATTCCCACAGAACTTTAATGCCAAATTGACCCCGCTATTCATAATGTGTCAAGTGAAAAACAACTTGGCAACTGTTTTTATTTACTTGAGACCTTACGAGGCAAAATTTATTCGAGTCTAAATTCCAGCTAATCTTCCTCCTAAAGTCGTCATAATAATAATATTTACATAATTAAATACATAATAATGTAATAGTAATTGCATAATAATTACAAAAAAAGGAACAAACAGCAACAAAAACAAAATACAAAAAAATTTGTCGCTAGACTGTTCGCTTAATTGCTTTTGCAAACTTTTCTTTTTTTGCCCTGTTTTTTCGTGGCGGCCACCTTTGATAAGTTTCTGCTGCCCTGTCGCTGATCTACCACAGATGGCGCGCTGATGACATCAGCCCACGCAAGATCGGCTTGGTCGAAAATTTGCAGCGGCTGTTAAGAGTAGTTGATCGCACCGTTTCTTATTAATAGTAAGTAGAATTGCTTAGGGCGGTCTTTATTTAGAATGTTGAAATTGACGAACATTAATGAAATTTAGTATATTTAAGAAAATTGAATTACATTGAAGTTGAATTGGAAAATGAAGAAATTTAAGTGCTATTATGAATAATGAAATTAGAAAGGTTATCTACCCTAATATTTGGATGAATAATATATTGTAAGCAAAGATGAATTACAAATTTATTTTTTTTTTTAATGGACGTAGACGTACAAAGAATAGTACGATCAAGTGGCCCAACGAAAACAGGCGGAAGCCTGTTTACGCGCGGGTTACCAAGCTCGATAGCTCAAACGCCCAACCGACCATGAGGCATGAGGCATGAATTCCAATTTAAGCAACGGAGAGCAAAAAGCTAAAAAATTTTTTGAACGGACTTAATACGATTTTGATGCACCTTATATTGAGGGCACCAAAGGCATGAACCGTATTCTAAAATTGGGCGAACAAGAGCCACATATAAAATATTGGTCGTATAAGGCTCATAGAATTATTTAGAAAATCCAAGAACTCCCATGGCTTTATTGACAGTGGATAAAATGTGACTATCAAATTTCAATTTAGAATCAAATAAAGTCCCTAAATCATTTACTGAGCCTATACTTTGAAGAGCATTTTGATTAAGATGATAGAAGGCCAAGAGTGGAGTGCCCCGACAGAACGTCATAATCTTGCACTTAGACGGATTTAAGCTTAGCAAATTGAAATGACACCACGAATTAAAAGCACATAAATCAGTTTGCAGATTAATGTGAGATTCCATATCCCTGTATGAAAAACACAATTTAACATCATCGGCATACATAAGAACACGAGAGTGTGAAATGAGTGATGGAAGATCATTTATAAAAAGAGTAAATAAAAGGAGACCAAAGTGACTGCCTTGAGGAACCCCGGACGACACAGTTATGCTATTGGATAATGATTTCTTAAAAAGAACTCTTTGAGTTCTTGCAGTAAGATAATTCCTTATCCAGGCAACAAGGTTAGATGGAAAACCTATCATGTTTATATATATATAATAGAATTGTTCGTACAATTAATGGACGAACTTTGCAAATTATTTTACGACCCTTCACGGGGGCGGAGTCAATGTAACACAAAATTCCTTTTAAATAAAACAAAATGTTTAGTTTTTCTTTTTTTATATAACGATAGATAATTTTTCTTGGTTTTATTAGTTGCGACAGGAGTTGTGTTTCGATTTGATGATCACTTAAGACTGACTTACTTATTCAGAGAGATTTTATCGTAAGGGCTCGGCCACGCCAGAGCAGAGGAAAACCAACTATGGATTTGTATATTTTGGTTCTGTTTATTAGACCCTGTGGAGTCCGGTTGCATAGCTGATCTTTGGAATTCAATAATCTGTGTGTGGGCAAGAAAAATCAAGTGCAGAGGAAAAAGTCACTTGTGCACTTCAATTGAATTTGGATGCCCATTTCAAGTGCAGCCGCTCAATGTAACTAGACACTGCACCAGTTGGATATTGTTTATGTGGGAGATGTGAGTATGTCACTCCTCCCCCCTTAAGGGAAAAACTCATTCGCATTGAAGATGAGAATAGAGTTTTGGTAGTGTGTCTGTTTCCAATTTTATGTTAATTGTGTTTTTGTTGTATTTTCTATTTCTGTGTCAGGTTTTGTTTTCCTGAACTTAACAATGAAGTTATTTATTGGTTGTCTGAACTTTACAGTAAAAATGATTAAGACTAAAATAGTTGTGATTATTATAGATAGGGAAAGGTAGTGTTTCTTATTGTTATTGTTTACAAAATTTATTATTTCGCTGTGTCTTACGGACAAGATTTTGGTTATGTTTAATACATCGAATATTGGAGTTAAATCTAAATTTGGTAATTTTGCAGTTTTGCTTATTTCTATGTTGCCAATTTTTATTTTACAATTTTTTATTTTTGTCAATTCATTTCCTCTCACTGACAAATCTCCCAAATGACATTTTTATTGTATTAAGGTTTTTGGAGCATTGAAGGTAATTATGGTATTTGGTTCAACGTACTTTATGAAGTTTTCCTGAGATTCAGGATTAAATTCACAAATAGGATCGGCCTGTAACAGAATGTTTGTGATACATTCGTCGGTAACCAACACATGATTGGTGTTGAATATTTTATTATTTTTATTATAGAACGGACCGTTGTCTGTTAAATCGACTTTCCAGCCCTCAGAATTAGGGTATGGGATTATCTTGTATGTATTAAGGGTTGCGTATTTAATGGGAATGTGGGAAATGATAGTTATTGTTTTTTGTTGCTTGTTAACCCAAGTCGAGGTTTTTATATCTAGTATATTTTCTTCGTTTATGTTTGGTAGTTTGTCGTGTATTAGTAGTTTTGGGTGGAACATGCCTAATCTTGACAATTGCATGGCCATTCCAATGTCTTTAATGTACTCGTTGAACTGTTGCAGTTCGAAAATCAGCGTGTCCCATGTTTGTTTGTTTTGTTCGTGTTTCTGTACTAATGTTACCGGTCGGTCGGAAAATACCAAATAACCGCTGTTGGTGTTTATAGGAGTTATTTCAATCTCCTGTCCGTTAGTCACGCTGGGACTCATCAGAATGAGTGTGATAATGAGAATCACGGTGATACCTGTTGGGGATTAATGTCATTAAATTTCTTTCGTCTTTGGAATTGTGTCTTATAGTAAGCAATATTACGCTTATTGTTTTTGCCAATGTAATGGTCTGCGTCTATCTGTTCTTTGTTTTTAGTTGCTTTGAAAGGGTTTTGTACTTTCCCTTTCTGAAGTGGTCCCTTTCTAAATCTGGTGTCTATTTCAAAGTCAGTCCTGTTTTTGTTGAGTTGGTCAATTTTCTTTTCTTTAATTATTTGGGTCTCAAGGGCAGATGTGGCTGCAAATAGAAAAATGTCGGCTGGTGTACGTCCAGTTGTGCCATGTTTAGTCTTGTGGTTATAGGTGTACAGGATTGTCTCTATTGAATTTACTTTTTGTTCGGGGTTATTGGATGTTTTTATTATCCGAATTTTTTCGTTAACCGATTCCATAAATCGTTCGATGTCGGCCACTCCATTCTTTGAGCTACACAGTTCAAGTTTAACGTCCTCATCCTCCAGCCATGCTTTAAAAGCAGTGCTAAAGAAAGCTGAGTCTCTGTCTGCCTTGATTAATTGGGGTTTGCCCATTGTGTTGAATATCCGCAAAACTGCTTGTTTACAGGGTAGCCAGTCTTTGCTAGTGATTTGATCAAGTGTAGCGAATTTAGAGTAAACATCGATGCAGCTAACATATTGTTTTTGTTCCACTGCGTAAATATCGATAGCATATCTTTCGCGACAGTTTTGTACCTCGGGTGTTAATTTGAGTTGCATTTTAGTGTTTCGGTGTTTGGTTTTAGCTAGACTGCAAACTCTACACTCATTTATAATGTTATGAATGAGGAGCTGGCAATTGGGGTAGTAATAATTTTCTTTGAACAATTTGAACAAGCTTCTTGTGAGATTGAAGTATAATCTACTTAAATTCCGAATAGGAACTGATGTTTTTGAGAAGGATCAGGCTACGGTCTATTTTAGTGAATGTGGGGTTTATTATTTCTTTATGAGCTTTTTGCAGTAATTCGAAGTCCGCGCCGCTGACGATATAAATTGTAATGGTCCTATGGATGAAGTGGTCAAGTAGGTATTGTTTGGCTTTCTCAAGAGTCATGTTGTCGTAATGTATGGTAGTTATTGAACTTTTAAATGCGGTAGTTCGTTCGATTTTGTTCTGTCCTGACTTGTTAAAAATTATTTGTCGTTTTGAAAGGTTAATAGGTTTTT
>JBAMCM010000634.1:0-10263 GCA_037075145.1 Scaptodrosophila latifasciaeformis | reverse complement strand
CTATGATCGTCTTGGATTGATTGGGCCAGTAATCGCAAAGGCCAAAATATTTCTGCAACAGTTATGGGCTGAGAACTTAGATTAAGATGAAAGCTTGCCGAAACATCTCAACACAGCTTTGGATACCTTTTGTAACAACACATACAATTCTCAGAGCTTTAATTTCACTCGACTAGTTCTGCTTCCTTTTGAGTTGCATGGATTTTGCAATGTTAGTATAAAGGCGTATGGAGCACGCATTTCTATCGTGTGCAAGGAGAAGTCTCTGTCACCAATACTTTGCTCTAAATCGAAAGTTGCACATGTAAAACCTCAGACCGTCCCTAAATTGGAATTGTGCTGTAACGAGAGTGAGAACATGGTAGGAGACAAGACTCATGAGGGGCCAATCCAGAACATCCAGATATGAGACAACCTGGAGCTGGAACCGATCCTACACCCAAACGGCGGAACTCTACTGGGTGCCTTTAGCTCAGTTCGGCGTGGTGGGGTGGGCTTGTTTGGGTGTAGTCTACGCGGCCAAGGAATTACAAAATTTTATTGAGAGTACCTTTGAAGGACCCTGAAGGGGTCGAAAGGGGGACAAAGAACCAAGAAAAGGAGAAATAAATAAATAGACAACGCAAGTTATAATAAAAAATAAAAGTAACGGGATATTGGGTCCTGGAAAAATTTGGAAAATGTTAAGGGGATCCCTGGTGTTGCTGGATCCCTCTCTGCGCTCTGTACCCTCCCAACCAATTGGATTTTCGGCGCAAAAAAACTTTCGAAAATCCCCAAACCTACATTATTTTACATAAATTTCCCTACCAGGCCATCCGAAAAAAATTTTTCTACTTAGCCTTTCATATTTTTATTTGCTTTCATAGCATACAAAAAAAAAATTCAATTTTGTTTTTTTTTTACCTATTCTATACAACAAAAAAACATATCAAAACAATTCGAACTTTTTATTTCTAACTCTATAAAATACCCAGCCAAGACTGAATCTGAGCTAACGCTTCTTTTTCTTGGTTCGATGACCGCGACTGCACGCATGCAAAAATTTTCGAGCTTGCGTGGGCCGACGTCATCAACGCGTCACCTGCGGTAGATCAGCGAAACGGCCAATAAGCAGCCGAAGCGGCGCTGCTTATCTACAGTGATTGCTTCAAAGAATAAGGGAAAGGGAAAGTCGCAACTACACGAGCGCTCCAGTGGCAGATTTTTTTTGTTTTGATTCTGTTGCATTTTTTTTTCTCAAATTTTATGTATTTGGGGGAACTTAAGTTTTGGGGAGGGAATCTATGTTAATTATGATTATTATTATATTGGTATTTATTTATTATTATATATATAGTGACGTATTTGCGCCACCCAAACCGGCCAATTTAATTATTTCAAAGAACTCTAAACAATAATTGTCTCTCATACTGTATGCCATCTGCGCAGTATGCGTTTAAATAAACAATTCTTTGACAGCGGCACTTAGCCGTTCTTGTAAACTGATCCTAAAGCCTGACCTAAGCAGTTTTGCCTGCTCTCTTCAAAACTCAAGTACCCAAGGGCAATGCTCTCCTAAAGTAGAATATTCCTAAAAACACTGAGGCTTCTCCTCAATCTCTTTTGTATTTGATTTTTAGTCTTAAGCTGAACACTGAATAATAAAGATCACAAAACAACCCGATTTGTTATTTCTTTTAATTGACGAAACTTCGGTTACAGCGTTGGTCTTAGTTTCTACAACGGTCCATTTAATAGACTCGAAAATAAATAAAAAACGTAATTGGCGCAGTCGGTCGTGATAGTGTTAATTCTACTGAATTGGTATCGAAACAAAAACACCACTCTTTTAGACACCCATGCGACTGTCAATATCGTGTTAAGTTTTAATAAAAACCTCGACAATAACGCGAAACCGTGTAACGCAGTGTCAACAACAAACCTGAATGTATTATCAGGACGACACTATTGAAATTTTGAGAGCTCGTAAATCCAATCGGTAAAGCTATAGTGCAACCCTTAAAAACTACATTAAGAAAAACTTAAAATTAAGAATATTTAATAAACAAGTGAAAAAATATATATATATATTTTGAAAAATAAATAAATAAGATACAAACTAAGATCCATAAAGACAGACCGAAGACAAAGGTCAACTAAATAAAACTAAATAACGATAACAACAAATAAATAACAAATAAATAAACTTGTTTTCAAACAACAACAAAAACAGCAAAATGACAACCGTATCAACCCTGTCGGATAGCAACATGGCCCAGGTTGCCTACCAGATTGGCAATGTGGAGAAATTCAACGGTGATCCGGGCACGCTATACACCTTTGTGAGCCGGATTGACTACATACTGGCCCTTTATGTTACCGGAGATGAACGCCAACAGCAGATCCTATTTGGGCATATCGAACGCAGCATCAGCGGAGACGTTATGCGCTGCATTGGAGCCAACGACATGACCACCTGGCCCCAGCTTAGACGACAACTAATACTCAACTATAAACCTCAGACCCCTAACCATGTTCTTTTGGAGGAGTTTCGGAAGACCCCGTTCCGAGGCAGTGTACGAGAATTCCTGGAGGAAGCAGAAAAGTGCAGACAAACACTTACCAGCACCTGGCACCTGATAACATTATTGCTTGTGCTGATCACAGCGGTTCACGGACAGCAAATTCAAATTAATAATATTGACACCAACCACGGATATCTCCTTTTTTCCGATAAGCCAGTCCAGATACCATCCTCCTTTGAACATCATTGCCTGAGAATCAATTTAACTGAAATAGACATAGTGGCTGACTTTTTTTTTTTTTTTTTTTTTTCCTTGCTACTCCTCTTGGGAGCTTAGGGCCTCGGTTAGGATCCTCCACCGGACTCTGTTCTGCGCAATTTGATTTGAATTGTTCCGACTATTAGCTCGTGGTCACTGTCGATGGACGCGTCTCGCTTGTTTCTTACATCCCTCAGTGATCGTCTCCATTTCTTGCTTATGCATATGTGATCTATCTGGTTTCTGGTGCGCCCATTTGGAGAAGTCCAGGTGTATTTGTGGATTTCTTTATGTGGAAACACCGAGCCACCGATCACTAGTTGAAATGTTTGGCATAAGCCTATCAGTCTGTCGCCATTGTTGTTTCTTGTACCAGAGCCAAGCTTGCCCATGAGAGTATCAAGCCTGGTGTTGTTTGGGCCTATCTTGGCATTGAAGTCTCCCATTAGAATTTTTATGTCGCCTCTGTTGGTGTTGTCCAGGGTGGTGGTGAGAGTGGCGTAGAATTCGTCTTTATCGTCGGTGGTGATATGTCGCGCTTTGCTACTGAATCTTGCGGTGATGATTCTGTCAGATATTGGTTTCGAGGAGAGGAGTGTCTTCTTAATCTTGAAGTACCAGATTGCCGTTAGACGTTGTTGTTGTTCCCGAGTCTCGCCATCTCGTCTCACTGATGCCAGCTATCATGATCTTTAGCTTGTCCATTTCTCTTTCAAATTGCGCCAATCTCGATGGTTCCATAAGGGTCCTTACGTTCCATTGTCCTATTCGAGTCCGTTTTGATATGCTGATGTTCGTCGTCGGTTGTGGGGGGGTTGTTGTTGTTTTCCTTATTCGTGAGGTTTCAGTAATCGAAAGTTTTCAGCTGATTGGGTGATTGGCCCGATGCAGCCTATCCCAGAGGTGGGGGTGCCACCATAGCGCCATCTGGGAGTGGCGGCCAAACTTTTCGAGGTCTCTATTTCTGCTAGAGGAATAGTAGAATAGCGGAAATAGTCGAAAAGGTGCCAGAAATAGCCGTTTCTTTCATGGCATTTCGTGGGAATCGAACCCACGACCGCCCGCTTGTTAGCTCAGTGTTCTACCCACTGAGTGGCTGACTATTTTGAGCAAATTCTACAAACCAATTACTATCCAACCCGGATCAAATTTGTATACAATAAAATGAAAAAAGAACTAGCCGGAATAACCCTGAAACATAGAAACAAACGGGGACTTATTAACATTGTGGGCTCAGCTTTCAAATATTTGTTTGGTACACTTGATGAAAACGATGGAGTAGAAATACAGGAGAAACTTGACACAAACACCCATAACTCAGTAAAACTACATGAACTCAACGACGCTATACGATTAATAAATGACGGAATGCAAAGGATACAGAATTATGAAAATAACACCAGCATCATTAACAGTCTTTTATTCGAACTAATGCAGTTCAAAGAACACGTAGAAGATTTGGAAATGGCCATGCAGCTTTCCAGACTTGGACTGTTTTTTTTTTTTTTTTATTTATTTTTTTTTTTATTGAACTTAGAATCGACCCTCAAGGTGGGTCATAACATAGTTTATAAAATACATAGAAATTTTTCGCCACACCCCGCTCTGGGGGTTTACAATTAGAAGGTGTGCTCCTTCATCTAGAGGAGATCTAAATACTCTCTCCTTTTCAATCGGTGGATTGTGCGGGTAGTCGCAAGGATTCTAGCAAGCCTGCTGGCACGACTTTTCAGCCGCTCGTTGTAGCGACTCGTGTGGCGATTTATCTGACGATCAACAGTCTCCAGATTCAGGTCGTGGTGAAGCGTAGAACCGCGAACGTACCAGTCACATCCAGTGATAGTTCTCAGGGGTCTATTCTGGAATGTCTGGACCCGTTTGCGGTTCGACGCAGCAGCAACGCCCCAAATCTGGATTCCATATCTCCAAATCGGGGCAATAATGGAGTTGTACACGGCTCTTTTGCATCGCAAGGGGAGTTTGGACCTCTTGCCCAGCATCCAGTTGAGGCGGGACATCTTTACCCTGCAGTTGGTGACGGCGGCCTGAAAATGCGACATGAACGTCAGCCTTTTGTCCAAGGTGATACCCAGATACTTGGTCTCAGGTACAAGCTGCAGGGTTTGGTTGTTCAACCAGACTGCAGGCACAGCGCCTCTACGGAGAGTGAAGCAAATGTTCCAGCATTTACCTTCGTTTAGAGCAATATTCCATTGGCGTGCCCAGGTTTCAAGCCTTCGAAGGAAGTCCTGCAGTCCTTCTGCCGCCTCATGCTCGCAGGGGGCTGAGTAGAGGTAGCATACATCGTCGGCGTAGGAGGCGAGGAGGGACCTCTGGTTTAAGGTGGCAGGTGCTACCGCGTGAGGAACTGGAAGGTTAGCAGTGTATAGGGAATAGAGCAGGGGTCCCAGTACACTACCCTGCGGTACTCCAGCCGATGCCATGTGTGTGGATGAAACAGCGGATCTTACCTTCACCTGGAATTGTCTACACTCAAGATATGATCTGAAGAGGAGATAAAAAGGTGCAGGGAGCTGTCTCTTCAGCTTAACGAGGAGACCTTTGTGCCAGACCCGATCAAATGCCTGCCTCACGTCGACAAAGACACCGTTACAGTATTCTTTGTCGTCAAATGCTTTCAGGATATGGTTCACAACCCTGTGGACCTGCTCGATAGCGCCATGCCCCTCCCTGAAACCAAATTGGTGGCTTGGCAGTAAATCTCTAAGACTCACACGCTCGGCGAGCCGCGTCACTATCAACCTCTCAAATACCTTAGAGAGTGAGGGCAGGAGGCTGATAGGTCGATATGACAGTGGGTCGTCCTCTGGCTTGCCAGGTTTGTGAATCATCGAAACCCTTGCAATCCTCCAGCTGGCGGGGAAGTACTGTGTCCTTAGTACAGCATTGAAGATCAGTACAATAAAGAGGACTGCTCGCATCGGCAAAGCCCGCAGAGTTGCGTGACATATTCTGTCATGTCCCGGTACTTTTTTTCTAGGCAGACGTTTAACCAGGTCAACAACTTCCTCTACTCTAATTGGCTTAATCGGTAGGGCCATCTGCAGTGGTGCGTCTAGTTCTCGCTCAGTTGCCAGAGTATCAGCTTCGTCAGCGATGTCAAATGGCAAGAAGCGACTCTGTAGGTGATCGGCAAAGACCTCAGCCTGCTCCTCATCAGATTGGCAATATCTGCCATTAGCGGTTTGCAGTGGAACGTGTCGGAGCGGCTGTCGCTTGATGGCTTTGGTAGCCCTCCAAAGGGAGAAGCCCGAATCTGCCGTGTAGTCCATGTTCGCCAGTAAGTATTCAAAGTGCTGCTGCCTCTGGAGGTTTAGAGCGGCCTTCAGCTGTCGATCCGTGTTCCGCCACTGGATTCTGTCTTCATAAAACCGCGTCCTGAGAAATCTCCTGCGCTGCTGTCTCTTGAGCCGAATAAGGTCCTTGATCTATTTTGACAATAGAGGGTGGAAGAACACTTATTGGGGACCTCTTTCGGGCTGGCTTGCTCTGCTGCGTTGTGGATTTTTGTCGTCAGGAGGTCTACAGCAGTATCGATGTCGTATCTTGTCTCGATCTCCATGCTCAAATTTATCGACTCCTCCATTGCCTGTTGGAATAAGGGAATAGAGGAGCGTTTGGACAGGAGCCGATAGTTGGGATGGACGATCTTGGGTTGGGTCTGCAGTTCAACAACCAGCGCAAGGTGGTCGCTATGAAGATCCCAGGTGTCGGTTATTGTCAGAGCTCCGTCAGGTATTCCCTGGTATACGGCAAAATCCAAACATGAAGGCCTTCCTCTGGTGCCGTAGGGGTAGCGGGTGGGCGATCCTGTTGCAAGGATTTTAAGGTGGGTGGATGCCAAGCATCTTGCCAGCGTCGCCCCTCTCACACTGATTGAATTGTCGCCCCAGAGAGGGTGTCGTGCGTTCCAGTCGCCTCCTATCAAGGCCTTGGGACTGATTGACGCTAATGCGTTGTCCAGTTCCTCTGGCTGGGTTCTGTAGTTGGAGTGCACGTATATAGATCCCAATTCCAGGGCACCCAGGGATGTATTCAATTTTACTGTGGTTAACTGGTAGGAGCAGTTGATATTGGTGGTCATAGGGTGGTGGTCTAGGTCGGACTTAACCATAACTGCAACGCCACCGCCAGGTCGGTTGGATTGGGCTGTGTTGGCTTGATATGCCTGGTAACCATATACTCTAACGGCACCATTATTTAGAAGCCTCGTCTCACTCAGAAGCATCACGTCGATGTTGTTGACGTGAGCATAGAGTTCGAGCTCCGCAGCTCTATCTGAAATGCCATTGGCATTCCAGACAAGGATGCGTAGCTGACTCATTTTGATAATAGGGCGGTGAGCAAGGTGAGGACCTAGTTCTGTGTCCCCAACATCTGCGCTTGCATGTCTGCCATTCTTTCAATCGCTTTGGTCATGTTATTGACAGCTACCATTAATTCTGAGGGACTTCCCTGAATGTCGTAGCTTTGTTGTTTTTGCTGCTGAGTATATTGCCTTTGTTCAACTCGTTGGTGAAGCTGCTGCAGGAGTTGTTGCTTTTGAATTAGTCCATGGGGTGTTTGTGTGTGGCTGTGTCCCCTGGCGACATCTGAGTATGACATGTGCTGGCTGCTCTCAGGGGCATTGCGCATATGGATCAGTGGAGCACTTACTGATAGTTGACGTGATGGCTGTGGTCCTTTCGGTGTCTTGGTATTTTGGCTTTTTGCGTTATTTAGCCTGCTTTTGTAGTTGGGTAGTGGCCAGTTATTCTCTGCTGAGGAGTGTCCCGTTTTAGTTTCCCACACTATGGGATTCTGTCTATCTGCCTGAACAGTGACCCGGTTCGTCTTGCTAGCGGGATTTTCTTTCCTTCTTGATCCTCTGGACTTAGCTAGGTATTCCTGGTACCAAAGGCACCCCTTATACGTGGCGGGGTGATTGCCAGCACAGTGCACACAAGTTGGGGGGCACCAATAGGTCGGTCGCATTCTGCAGAGCGGTGATCCTGACCACATATCACGCATCGAGGATGCTTTCTGCAGTATCGGCCCGTGTGTCCGAAGTCCTGGCAGCGATTGCATTGGGCAATATCACTCTGCTTCCTCATAGGCTCGCATCTCACACGCTGCCTGTTTAACATGCCAATGCTGAGGGCTGTCTTGTTGTTGCTGGCCACTTTGATGTCAATAAAGAACAAGTTCATTGCCTCCTTTGTATTTTTGTTTTTAGGATTGTGTATGTGAGTGACCGTGTGGTCCAGCGCCAGCATCTCGTTTTTAATGTCGTGATGTAAGGTTGAGTGGTGTAGTCTAGAGGTGGGCGCGGGCCGGGCTTTTTTTCGTGCCACGCGGGCCTTTGCCAAAAAAATCGGGCTCGGGCCTTAAATTCGTGTTTCGTGCGGGCTTCGTTCGGGCCCGGGCCTAAGAAAAAAGCCCGCAGGCCCGAAAAACCAAAATCAGGCCCAAATTCCAAGATTCCAAATTTTGCAAAAAACAAAAGTTACAACTAAGTTCTTAATGTGTTCAAAATGTGTTAGAATTTTGCAAATGTAGTGAACTCAAATTATTGAAAAGACTTCTCCGTTACATATTAGCCATTCCGGCAAGCTCAGCGACTTAGGTTCGTATGACAGCTATATGATATAGTGGTCCGATCCGGCCGATTCAAACTAGTGTACTACCTAGGTAAAAAAAAGAAGGCTATATTCCAAGTTTCAGCAAAATAGCTTTTAAACTGCCAGAGTAAATCGCATAGAAACAGACGGACAGACGGACATGGCTATATCGACTTCTCTAGTGATTCTAAGTATTCTAGATGTAACTTTTGTGGGTCCACGATGTTTGGTTCTGTGCCTTACAAACATCAAAGCAAAATGAATATACTCTTTTTTTCTGCGAAAAGAGTATAAAAATTGCATTGGTTTTTTTTGGTTGAAATTTTTTTGTGTTTGGCTTGGGCCGGGCCGGGCTTTGCCAAAGAAAAGTCGTGCGGGCCTCGGGCTTTTTTTTTGGGACGAGGTTTCGGGCCGGGCCGGGCCGGGCCTCAAAAAGTAGGCCCGTGCCCACCTCTAGTGTAGTCCTCTCACAACAATTCTAAACGGCTTATCCTCGTTGAGCTGGTAACTGTAGAACTCAATATTGAGCTCCTCCAGTTTTCGGACAACCACTCTATAAGCATTGGCGTCGGCTGCGTATATCCGGGTAGTCCTGCCCATGTTGCTTCCAAAGTTTATAGTATTGAGTTCAACAACTGTATTCAGTATTGTCTTCAAATCGTTGAGGTCCTCGATTCCCGTCAAAACGATAGGTTTGGGTCGGTGTCCATAGCGACCTGTAGTGGCAGATTCCGTGCTTGCTCTGTGTCAGAACAAACACTTATTGTTTCGTCGCTGTCGTCATATGTGAAATCGGCTAGTTTGGCAAATCTGTTGGTATTATTAACCCCGGGTACCGAGGGACTAGGTCCTGTCCTAGTGGGGGAATTTTTACCGTCAAGCCGTTTGTTGGCTTGTTGGATTGGAGGTGGGTCCAAGTTCTTTCTTTTAATCTTTCTTTCTTTCATTATACTCTGGCTCCGCAGGAGTCGCGCAACTGCAGCTTCCGCTTTTTCAACAACCGCATCAGTTGTAGATCGATTGGGTGGCTCGATAGCAGAGTTCAAATTAATACTGCTTGGGGTAGCATTTTGAGGCTGTGCACTATAGTGTACGTTATTGTTGTATGTAGATGAGGAGCTTTTCGGTGGCTCACTTGAGTATTGGCTGGTAAAGTATGGTGTCAGAGTCGCAGGAGAGGCTGCAGTTTGTACAGGTTTTACTTTACCTGCGCATGAGCTTTGTAATTTCACCGCCGCTTTATTCATTCTTTCAGCAAGGGTGTCTTGTATGGTGTCCGCAACTGGAGACCAGGTGGTGCGATTATTGTTATTGCATGCCATGTATGAAAGTCACAAAGAAAAGAATTAGTTTAGTACTAACGATGGGTCCACCCTACTAAAATGCTGACAGACTGTCGCAGTAGAGCGAGCCCACGTAGTAATGAGCATCAGCCAATCAGGAGTGAGGTAGCAGTAGTGCAGTTTATAAATAGAATTTTCGTCACAAGCTAAGCCTCGCTTTGGGTTTGTTCGGTTTTTTTTTCACCCACGTGGGGCCAAAGCGCAGACCGAATTAATTACTTTAGTTATTTTATATTGTATATGCTTATTGTCTTTAATTTTGTTATCGTTCAAGGTGTTGTCTTTAGCACGTCACCAATGTTCGCTAGTAAGCGGGTAAACAACCAAATTATACACAAAATATACGCAAAGCGAAACATGCAATGCCTATTAGCACAAAACACGTCTGCACGCAATTAATGCACGATTGGAACTAGACTTGGACTGTAATTATATATAGGGAAGTATTATTATTATTATTATTATTATTATTATTATTATTATTATTATTATTATTATTATTATTATTATTATTATTATTATTATTATTATTAT